>JBAIZL010000007.1:29569446-29836946 GCA_036971475.1 Prosapia bicincta
TCGTCCGACTGTTACTACTAGTTCTGAATCGTCAGTCAGTGTGTCTTTGATGTGCTCTTCCACCTTGTCTGTTGTTTTCTTTGCTATAACACGAGTTCTCTTATCGTTAGCGGACAAACTAAAAATTAGAGATAAATCAGACAAACAGTTGGCTTAGACGTACGCTGTCGGACAATCAACGGTTTCAGACATAAAAACTAGAAAACATACAATTTTAAAACTCGTGTCTATTTAAAAATGAAAATGAAAGCTATTTAGGAAAACCAATGAAGGCAACAGAAAAAGAAATTAAGAAGCAGTTTTCAAGTGGTTTTCTCAACAACGTACAACTGTTATCGCAAGTTCCGGTCCCGATCGTTTGTGGAAAGCTGTATAAAGTACATAAAACTATATAAAATTCTTTTTAAAAATTTGCAACTTATAAACAATAATTACGTACAATTCAATCTATTTGAGAATCCTTTACTGTTTGTAAATTACTTACAATTTGAAAAACCAAACTATACGAATTTTGGTCTATCCGAATAGGGCACGGTCCCAATTGATTCGGATACTTGGAGTTCTACTGTTTTTGTATTATATATTTTAATAACTGTCCTGAGCTAGTGTTATTTTTCTATTTGTATTAAGACTTTTTAACTCTCACAAATTTACCTGCCCTAGAATCCTTTTTTACTATTGGTTACGTCAGCATCCAGTTCCTTACGCACATGTTACTGCAACCGATATCTTAGAGTAATTATTTGATAATATTTCCTCGGGATTATTATGTATTAACGTACAAATTTAAACAAGGAACGAAACAAAAACGCTCTTTATAGGTAAACTTTTACAAACACTACCCTAGATAACCCATGTTCCCGTCTAAATATGTTCCATTGAAAACCAACTGTTTTAATTGAGTATAAACTCTGTATTTTATATTTTATAAATTATAATTATACCTATTGGTAATGATAACTTTGCCATCGAAACGCGTTTGGATAGATAACGTGCTGCGAGATCCTCTTCAACGTATATATAATGGCAACAAAAACTCAAAAGAAAAGCTTAAATCTTATTTATGTATTTATTAGTAGCGCGTGATATTGCTAGGAAAGACTACGTCTCTCCATCATAGATAAGGCCAAGTCAAGTCTTACAAGACACCTCCTAATATCTCCCTCTATGCACATTCTTGGCCCATTTTATTTATCTATTCTTCTTTTAACAAGAAAGTGTAGACACCTCTTTTACAAGTCAACAGGCAGTAAATGCATTTCAGGTATCTGATCCTTGACATATGTAACACTGCCCTTATAGTCCCTACAACAGCCTTTTATCTCCCTTGATTAATCCTACCATTTACAATCCTTACTGGCACTCTAGCCATTCTGACTGTCCGCCTACCCTACAAATAGTTTTAAAACATTTACATTGACAAGTCTAATTAATTCACGATCCTAACTGGCCCATTAGGCATTATGACTGTCCAACTAACCTTCAAATATTTTTAAAAATATTTACATTGACAAGTCTCGCTAATTCACGTTCCTTACTGGTATATTAGCCATTCTGACTGTCCACCTAACCTACAAATAGTTTTAAAACATTTACATTGACAAGTCTAGTTAATTCACGATCCTAACTGGCCCATTAGGCATTATGACTGTCCAACTAACCTTCAAATAACTTAAAACATTTACATTGACAAGTCTCGCTAATTCACGAACATTACTGGCATATTAGCCATTCTGAATGTCCAAATAACCTACAAATAGTTTAAAACATTCACATTGCCAAGTCTAGTTAATTCACAATCCTTAATGGCACATTAGCAATTCTGAATGTCCACCTAACATAGAAATATTTTTAAAACCATTATATTGACAAGTCTAGTTGAATCACGCCCCTTACTGGCAGATTAGTCATTATGACAGTCCACCTAACCTATAAATATTTTTAAAAGATTTACTTTGACAAGTCTAGTTAATTCACGATCCTTACTGGCACATTAGCCATTCTGACTGTCCACCTAAACTACAAATATTTTTAAAATATTTACATTGACAATTATAATTAATTCACGATCCTTACTGGCACATTAGCCTTTCTGACTGTCCACCTAACCTACAAATATTTTAAAAACATTTACATTGACAAGTCTAGTTAATTGACCATCCTTACTGGCACATTAGAAATTTTGACTGTCCACCTAACCTACAAGTATTTTTAAAACATTTACATTGACAAGTCTAGTTAATTACCGATCCTTACTGGCACATTAGCCATTTTGACTGTCCACCGAATCTACAAATATTTTTTAAACATTTAAATTGAAAGGTCTTGCTAATTCACGATCCTTACTGGCATATTAACCATTCTGACTGTTCACCTAACCTACAAATTTATTTAAACGTTTACTTTGACAAGGTTAGTTAATTCACGATCCTTACTGGAACATTAACTATTCTGACTGTCCACCTAATCTACAAATATTTTAAAACATTTACATTGAAAGGTCTCGCTAATTCGCGATCCTTACTGGCACATTAGCCATTCTATCTGTTCACCTAACCTTCAAGTATTTTTAAAACATTTACAATCACAAGTATAGTTATTCATGATCCTTACTGCCACATTAACCATTCTGACTGTCCACCTAAGCTACACATATTTTTAAAACATTTACATTGAAAGGTCTCGCTAATTCACGTTCCTTACTGGCACATTAGCCATTCTGACTGTCCACCTAACCTTCAAATATTTTTAAAACTTTTACATTGACAATTCTAGTTAATTCACTTTCCTTACTGGCACATTAGCCATTATGACTGTCCAACTATCTTTCAAATAATTTAAAAACATTTACATTGACAAGTCTCGCTAATTCACGATCCTTACTGGTATTAGCCATTCTGACTGTACGATCTTTACTGGCACATTAGCCATTCTGACAGTCCACCTAACATAGTCATAGTTGAAAACATTCACATTGCGAAGTCTCGGTAATTCACGAGCCTTACTGGCACATTAGCCATTCTGACAGTCCACCTAACATAGTCATAGTTGAAAACATTCACATTGCCAAGTCTCGGTAATTCACGAGCTTTACTGGCACATTAGCCATTCTGATTGTCCACCTAACCTACACATAGTTTAAAATATTCACATTGCCAAGTCTCACTAATTCACGATCCTTACTGGCATATTAGCCATTCTGATTGTCCATCTAACCTACAAATAGTTTAAAACATTCACATTGACAAGTCTCACTAATTCACGATCCTTACTGGCATATTAGCCATTCTGACTGTACGATCCTTACTGGCACATTAGCCATTCTGACTGTCCACCTAACCTACACATAGTTTAAAACATTCACATTGACAAGTCTCACTAATTCACGATCCTTACTGGCATATTAGCCATTCTGACTGTACGATCCTTACTGGCACATTAGCCATTCTGACTGTCCACCTAACCTACACATAGTTTAAAACATTCACATTGCCAAGTCTCACTAATTCACGATCCTTACTGGCATATTAGCCATTCTGACTGTCCATCTAACCTACAAATAGTTTAAAACATTCACATTGACAAGTCTAATTAATTCACAATCCTTACTGGCACATTAGCCATTCTGACTGTTCACCTTACCTACAAATTGTTTAAAACATTCACATTGACAAGTCTAGTTAATTCACAATCCTTACTGGCACATTAGCCATTCTGACTGTCCAGCCAACCTTCAAATAATTTTAAAACATTTACCCTGAAAGGTCTCGCTAATTCACAATCCCTACTGGCATATTAGCCATTCTGACTGTCCACCTAACCTACAAATAGTTTAAAACTTTCACATTGACAAGTCCAGTTAATTCATGATCCATACTGCAACATTAACCATTCTGACTGTCCACCTAAGCTACAAATATTTTAAAAACATTTACTTTGACAAGGTTAGTTAATTCACGGTCCTTACTGGCACATTAGCCATTCTGACTGTCCACCTAACCTTCAAGTATTTTAAAAACATTTACTTTAACAGGGTTAGTTAATTCACGGCCATTACTGGCACATTAGCCATTCTGACTGTCCACCTAACCTTCAAGTATTTTTAAAACATTTACTTTAACAGGGTTAGTTAATTCACGGTCCTTACTGGCACATTAGCCATTCTGACTGTCCACCTAACCTTCAAGTATTTTTAAAACATTTACATTGACAAGTATAGTTAATTCATGATCCATACTGCCACATTAACCATTCTGACTGTCCACCTAAGCTACAAATATTTTAAAAACATTTACTTTAACAGGGTTAGTTAATTCACGGTCATTACTGGCACATTAACCATTCTGACTGTCCACCTAACCTACAAAAATTTTTAAATATTGTACATTGACAATTCAAGTTAATTCACGTTCCTTACTGGCACATTAGCCATTCTGACTGTCCAACTAACCTACAAATATTTTTATAACATTTTCATTGACAAGTCTAGTTAATTCACGTTCCTTACTGGCTTATTAGGCATTATGACTGTCCAACTATATTTCAAATAATTTAAAAACATTTACATTGACAAGTCTCGCTAATTTACGATCCTTACTGGTATTAGCCATTCTGACTGTACGATCCTTACT
Source organism: Prosapia bicincta (assembly GCA_036971475.1). Lineage (NCBI taxonomy): Eukaryota > Metazoa > Arthropoda > Insecta > Hemiptera > Cercopidae > Prosapia > Prosapia bicincta. The sequence continues at coordinate 29,574,078 of JBAIZL010000007.1, forward strand.
GGCACATTAGCCATTCTGACTGTCCACCTAACCTACACATAGTTTAAAACATTCACATTGCCAAGTCTCACTAATTCACGATCCTTACTGGCACATTATCCATTCTGACTGTCCATCTAACCAACAAATAGTTTAAAACATTTACATTGACAAGTCTAGTTAATTCGCGATTCTTACTGGCACATTAGCCATTGTGACTGTCCAGCCAACCGTCAAATAAGTTTAAAACATTTACTCTGACAAGTGTCGCTAATTCACGATCCCTACAGACATATTAGACATTCTGACTGTCCAGCCAACCTTAAAATAATTTTAAAACATTTACTCTGACAAGTGTTGCTAATTCACGATCCTTACTGGCACATTAGCCATTCTGACTGTACAGCCAACCTTCAAATAGTTTAAAACATTCAAATTGACAAGTCTAGTTAATTCACAATCCCTACTGGCAAATTAGCCATTCTATCTGTTCACCTAACCTTCAAGTATTTTTAAAACATTTACATTGACAAGTATAGTTAATTCATGATCCTTACTGGCAGATTAGCCATTATGACTGTCCACCTAACCTACAAATATTTTTAAAACATTTACATTGACAAGTCTAGTTAATTCATAATCTCTACTGGAACATTAGCCATTCTGACTGTCCACATAACGTACAAATATTTTTAAAACATTTACATTGACAAGTATAGTTAATTCATGATCCTTACTGGCAGATTAGCCATTATGACTGTCCACCTACCCTAAAAATATTTCTAAAACGTTTACTTTGACAAGGTTAATTAATTCAAGGTCCTTACTGGAACATTAACCATTCTGACTTTCCACTTAATCTACAAATATATTTAAAACATTTACATAATGGTCTCGCTAATTCACGTTCCTTACTGGCATATTAGCCATTCTGACTGTCCATCTATCCTACAAATAGTTCAAAACATTCACATTGCCAAGTCTAGTTAATTCACAATACTTACTGGCACATTAGCAATTTTGACTGTCCACCTAACCTACAAATATTTTTAAAACATTTACATTGACAAGTCTAGTTAATTCATAATCTCTACTGGAACATTAGCCATTCTGACTGTCCACATAACGTACAAATATTTTTAAAACATTTACATTGACAGCTCTAGTTAATTCACGTTCCTTACTGGCACATTAGGCATTATGACTGTCCAACTATCCTTCAAATAATTTAAAAACATTTACATTGGCAAATCTCACTAATTCACGATCCTTACTGGAATTAGCCATTCAGACTGTACGAGCCTTACTCTCACATTAACCATTCGGACTGTCCACCTAACCTACAAATATTTTTAAAACATTTACATTGACTAGTCTAGTTAATTCCCGATCTTTACTGGCACATTAGCCATTCTGACTGTCCACCTAACCTACAAATATTTTTAAAACATTTACATTGACAAGGTTAGTTTATTCACGGTCCTTACTGGCACATTAGCCATTCTGACTGTCCACCGAAGCTACAAATATTTTTAAAACATTTACATTGACAAGGTTAGTTTATTCACGGTCCTTACTGGCACATTAGCCATTCTGACTGTCCACCTAACCTACAAATATTTTTAAAACATTTACATTGACAAGGTTAGTTTATTCACGGTCCTTACTGGCATATTAGCCATTCTAACGGTTCACCTAACCTACAAGTATTTTAAAAATATTTACATTGACTAGTCTAGTTAATTCCCGATCTTTACTGGCACATTAGCCATTCTGACTGTCCACCTAACCTACAAATATTTTTAAAACATTTACATTGACAAGGTTAGTTTATTCACGGTCCTTACTGGCACATTAGCCATTCTGACTGTCCACCGAAGCTACAAATATTTTTAAAACATTTACATTGACAAGGTTAGTTTATTCACGGTCCTTACTGGCACATTAGCCATTCTGACTGTCCACCGAAGCTACAAATATTTTTAAAACATTTACATTGACAAGGTTAGTTTATTCACGGTCCTTACTGGCACATTAGCCATTCTGACTGTCCACCTAACCTACAAATATTTTTAAAACATTTACATTGACAAGGTTAGTTTATTCACGGTCCTTACTGGCACATTAGCCATTCTGACTGTCCACCTAACCTACAAATATTTTTAAAACATTTACTTTGACAAGGTTAGTTAATTCACGGTCCTTACTGGCACATTAGCCATTCTGACTGACCACCTAACCTACAAATATTTTTAAAACATTTACATTGACAAGGTTAGTTTATTCACGGTCCTTACTGGCACATTAGCCATTCTGACTGTCCACCTGACCTACAAATATTTTTAAAACATTTACATTGACAAGGTTAGTTTATTCTCGGTCCTTACTGGCACATTAGTCATTCTAACGGTTCACCTAACCTACAAGTATTTTAAAAATATTTACATTGACTAGTCTAGTTAATTCCCGATCTTTACTGGCACATTAGCCAATCTAACGGTTCACCTAACCTACAAGTATTTTAAAAATATTTACATTGACTAGTCTAGTTAATTCCCGATCTTTACTGGCACATTAGCCATTCTAACGGTTCACCTAACCTACAAGTATTTTAAAAATATTTACATTGACTAGTCTAGTTAATTCCCGATCTTTAGTGGCACATTAGCCAATCTAACGGTTCACCTAACCTACAAGTATTTTTAAAATATTTACATTGACTAGTCTAGTTAATTCCCGATCTTTACTGGCACATTAGCCATTCTGACTGTCCACCTAACCTACAAATATTTTTAAAACATTTACATTGACAAGGTTAGTTTATTCACGGTCCTTACTGGCACATTAGCCATTCTGACTGTCCACCTAACCTACAAATATTTTTAAAACATTTACATTGACAGGGTTAGTTTATTCACGATCCTTACTGGCACATTAGCCATTCTGACTGTCCACCTAACCTACAAATATTTTTAAAACATTTACATTGACAAGGTTAGTTTATTCTCGGTCCTTACTGGCACATTAGCCATTCTAACGGTTCACCTAACCTACAAGTATTTTAAAAATATTTACATTGACTAGTCTAGTTAATTCCCGATCTTTACTGGCACATTAGCCATTCTAACGGTTCACCTAACCTACAAGTATTTTAAAAATATTTACATTGACTAGTCTAGTTAATTCCCGATCTTTACTGGCACATTAGCCAATCTAACGGTTCACCTAACCTACAAGTATTTTTAAAATATTTACATTGACTAGTCTAGTTAATTCCCGATCTTTACTGGCACATTAGCCATTCTGACTGTCCACCTAACCTACAAATATTTTTAAAACATTTACATTGACAAGGTTAGTTTATTCACGGTCCTTACTGGCACATTAGCCATTCTGACTGTCCACCTAACCTACAAATATTTTTAAAACATTTACATTGACAGGGTTAGTTTATTCACGATCCTTACTGGCACATTAGCCATTCTGACTGTCCACCTAACCTACAAATATTTTTAAAACATTTACATTGACAAGGTTAGTTTATTCTCGGTCCTTACTGGCACATTAGCCATTCTAACGGTTCACCTAACCTACAAGTATTTTAAAAATATTTACATTGACTAGTCTAGTTAATTCCCGATCTTTACTGGCACATTAGCCAATCTAACGGTTCACCTAACCTACAAGTATTTTAAAAATATTTACATTGACTAGTCTAGTTAATTCCCGATCTTTACTGGCACATTAGCCATTCTAACGGTTCACCTAACCTACAAGTATTTTAAAAATATTTACATTGACTAGTCTAGTTAATTCCCGATCTTTACTGGCACATTAGCCAATCTAACGGTTCACCTAACCTACAAGTATTTTTAAAATATTTACATTGACTAGTCTAGTTAATTCCCGATCTTTACTGGCACATTAGCCATTCTGACTGTCCACCTAACCTACAAATATTTTTAAAACATTTACATTGACAAGGTTAGTTTATTCACGGTCCTTACTGGCACATTAGCCATTCTGACTGTCCACCGAAGCTACAAATATTTTTAAAACATTTACATTGACAAGGTTAGTTTATTCACGGTCCTTACTGGCACATTAGCCATTCTGACTGTCCACCTAACCTACAAATATTTTTAAAACATTTACATTGACAAGGTTAGTTTATTCACGGTCCTTACTGGCACATTAGCCATTCTGACTGTCCACCTAACCTACAAATATTTTTAAAACATTTACATTGACAAGGTTAGTTTATTCTCGGTCCTTACTGGCACATTAGCCATTCTAACGGTTCACCTAACCTACAAGTATTTTAAAAATATTTACATTGACTAGTCTAGTTAATTCCCGATCTTTACTGGCACATTAGCCAATCTAACGGTTCACCTAACCTACAAGTATTTTTAAAATATTTACATTGACTAGTCTAGTTAATTCCCGATCTTTACTGGCACATTAGCCATTCTGACTGTCCACCTAACCTACAAATATTTTTAAAACATTTACATTGACTAGTCTAGTTAATTCCCGATCTTTACTGGCACATTAGCCATTCTAACGGTTCACCTAACCTACAAGTATTTTAAAAATATTTACATTGACTAGTCTAGTTAATTCCTGATCCTTACTGGAACATTAACTATTCTGACTGTCCACCTAATCTACAAATATTTTTAAAACATTTACATTGACAGCTCTAGTTAATTCACGTTCCTTACTGGCACATTAGGCATTATGACTTTCCAACTATCCTTCAAATAATTTAAAAACATTTACATTGGCAAATCTCACTAATTCACGATCCTTACTGGTATTAGCCATTCAGACTGTACGAGCCTTACTCTCACATTAGCTATTCGGACTGTTCACCTAACCTACAAGTATTTTTAAAATATTTACATTGACTAGTCTAGTTAATTCCCTATCCTTACTGGCACATTAGCCATTCTATCTGTTCACCTAACCTTCAAGTATTTTTAAAACATTTACATTGACAAGTATAGTTAATTCATGATCCTTATTGGCAGATTAGCCATTATGACTGTCCACCTACCCTAAAAATATTTCTAAAACGTTTACTTTGACAAGGTTAATTAATTCAAGGTCCTTACTGGAACATTAACCATTCTGACTTTCCACTTAATCTACAAATATTTTTAAAACATTTACATAATGGTCTCACTAATTCACGATCCTTACTGGCATATTAGCCATTCTGACTGTCCACCTAACCTACACATAGTTAAAACATTCACATTCCCAAGTCTCACTAACTCACGATCCTTACTGGCATATTAGCCATTCTGACTGTCCATCTAACCTACAAATAGTTCCAAACATTCACATTGCCAAGTCTAGTTAATTCACAATCCTTACTGGCACATTAGCAATTTTGACTGTCCACCTAACCTACAAATATTTTTAAAACATTTACATTGACAAGTCTAGTTAATTCATAATTTCACTGGCACATTAGCCATTCTAACTGTTCACCTAGGCTACAAATATTTTAAAAATATTTACTTTGACAAGGTTAGTTAATTCCCGTTCCATACTGGCACATTAGCCATTCTGACAAACCACCTAAATTACAAATATTTTGAAAACATTTACTTTGAAAAGGTTAATTAATTCCCTATCCTTACTAGCTCATTAGCCATTCTGACTGTTCACCAAACCTACAAATTTTTTTAAACATTTATTTTGACAAGGTTTGTTTATTCACGATCCTTACTGGAACATTAATTATTCTGACTGTCCACCTAATCTACAAATATTTTTAAAACATTTACATTGAAAGGTCTCGCTATTTCGCGATCCTTACTGGCACATTAGACATTCTGACTGTCCACCTAACCAACAAAAACTTTTAAAACAGTTACATTGTCAATTCTAGTAAATTCACGATCCTTACTGTCACATTAGCCATTCTGACTGTCCAGCCAACTTTGAAATAATTTTAAAACATTTAATTTGAAAAATGTCGCTAATTTACGATCCCTACTGGCATATTAGCCATTCTGACTGTACACCTAACCTACAAATAGTTTAAAACATTCACATTGACAAGTCTAGTTAATTCACAATCCCTACTGGCACATAAGCCAATCTATCTGTTTACCTAACCTTCAAGTATTTTTAAAACACTTACATTGACAAGTATAGTTAATTCACGGTCCTTACTGGCACATTAGCCATTCTGAATGTCCAGCCAACTTTGAAATAATTTTAAAACATTTAATTTGAAAAATGTCGCTAATTTACGATCCCTACTGGCATATTAGCCATTCTGACTGTACACCTAACCTACAAATAGTTTAAAACATTCACATTGACAAGTCTAGTTAATTCACAATCCCTACTGGCACATAAGCCAATCTATCTGTTTACCTAACCTTCAAGTATTTTTAAAACACTTACATTGACAAGTATAGTTAATTCACGGTCCTTACTGGCAAATTAGCCATTCTGAATGTCCACCGAAGCTACAAATATTTTTAAAACATTTACTTTGACAAGGTTAGTTAATTCATAATCCTTACTGGCACATTAGCCATTCTGACTGTCCACCTAACCTACAAATATTTTTAAAACATTTACTTTGACAAGGTTAGTTAATTCACGATCTTTACTGGCACATTAGCCATTCTGACTGACCACCTAACCTACAAATATTTTTAAAACATTTACTTTGACAAGGTTAGTTAATTCACGGTCCTTACTGGCACATTAGCCATTCTGACTGTCCACCTAACCTACAAATATTTTTAAAACATTTACTTTGACAAGGTTAGTTAATTCATGATCCTTACTGGCACATTAGCTATTCTGACTGTCCACCGAAGCTATAAATATTTTTAAAACATTTACTTTGACAAGGTTAGTTAATTCATGATCCTTACTGGCACACTAGCTATTCTGACTGTCCACCGAAGCTACAAATATTTTTAAAACATTTACTTTGACAAGGTTAGTTAATTCACGGTCCTTAATGGCACATTAGCCATTCTGACTGACCACCTAACCTACAAATATTTTTAAAACATTTACTTTGACAAGGTTAGTTAATTCACGGTCCTTAATGGCACATTAGCCATTCTGACTGACCACCTAACGTACAAATATTTTTAAAACATTTACATTTAAAGGTCTCGCTAATTCGCGATCCTTACTGGCACATTAGACATTCTGACTGTCCACCTAACCAACAAAAACCTTTAAAACAGTTACATTGACAATTCTAGTAAATTCACGATCCTTACTGTCACATTAGCCATTCTGACTGTCCAGCCTACTTTGAAATAATTTTAAAACATTTACTTTGAAAAATGTCGCTAATTTACGATCCCTACTGGCATATTAGCCATTCTGACTAACCACCTAACCTACAAATAGTTTAAAACATTCACATTGACAAGTCTAGTTAATTCACAATCCCTACTGGCACATAAGCCAATCTATCTGTTTACCTAACCTTCAAGTATTTTTAAAACACTTACATTGACAAGTATAGTTAATTCATGATCCTAACTTGCACATTAGCCATTCAGAATGTCCACCGTAGCTACAAATATTTTTAAAACATTTACTTTGACAAGGTTAGTTAATTCACGGTTCTTATTGGCACATTATCCATTCTGACTGTCCACCTAACCTTCAAGTATTTTAATAACATTTACATTGACAAGGTTAGTTCATTGACGGTCCTTACTGGCACATTAGCCATTCTGACTGTCCACCTAACCTACAAATATTTTTAAAACATTAACTTTGACAGGGTTAGTTTATTCACGATCCTTACTGGCACATTAGCCATTCTGACTGACCACTTAACCTACAAATATTTTAAAAACATTTACTTTGACAAGGTTAATTAATTCTCGGTCCTTACTGGCACATTAGCCATTCTGACTGTCCACCTAACCTACAAATATTTTTAAAACATTTACTTTGACAAGGTTAGTTAATTCACGGTCCTTACTGGCACATTAGCATTCTGAGTGTCCACCGAAGCTACAAATATTTTTAAAACATTTACTTTGACAAGGTTAGTTAATTCACGGTCCTTACTGGCACATTAGCCATTCTGACTGTCCACCGAAGCTACAAATATTTTTAAAACATTTACTTTGACAAGGTTAGTTAATTCACGGTCCTTACTGGCACATTAGCCATTCTGACTGTCCACCTAACCTACAAACACTTTTAAAACATTTACATTGACAAGTGCAATTAATTTAAAATTCTTACTAGCACATTAGCAATTATGACTGTCCACCTAGCCTACAAGTATTTTTAAAACATTTACATTGACAAGTCTAGTTAATTCACGATCCTTACTGGCCCAATAGGCATTATGACTGTCCAACTAACATTCAAATAATTTAAAAACATTTACATTGACAAGTCTAGTTAATTCGCGATCCTTACTGGCACTTTACCCATTCTAACTGTCCACCTAATCTCTACAAATTCTATTAAAACATTTAAATTGAAAGGTCTCGCTATTTCACGATCCTTACTGGCACATTAGCCATTTTGACTGTCCACCCAACCTACAAATATTTTTAAAACATTTACTTTGACAAGGTTAGTTAATTCACGGTCCTTACTGGCACATTAGCCATTCTGACTGTCCACCGAAGCTACAAATATTTTTAAAACATTTACTTTGACAAGGTTAGTTAATTCACGATCCTTACTGGCACATTAGCCATTCTGACTGTCCACCTAACCTACAAATATTTTTAAAACATTTACTTTGACAAGGTTAGTTAATTCATGATCCTTACTGGCACATTAGCTATTCTGACTGTCCACCGAAGCTACAAATATTTTTAAAACATTTACTTTGACAAGGTTAGTTAATTCACGGCCCTTAATGGCACATTAGCCATTCTGACTGTCCACCTAACCTACAAATATTTTTAAAACATTTACTTTGACAAGGTTAGTTAATTCACGGTCCTTAATGGCACATTAGCCATTCTGACTGTCCACCTAACCTACAAATAATTTTAAAACATTTACTTTGACAAGGTTAGTTAATTCATGATCCTTACTGGCACATTAGCTATTCTGACTGTCCACCGAAGCTACAAATATTTTTAAAACATTTACTTTGACAAGGTTAGTTAATTCACGGTCCTTAATGGCACATTAGCCATTCTGACTGTCCACCGAAGCTACAAATATTTTTAAAACATTTACTTTGACAAGGTTAGTTAATTCACGGTCCTTACTGGCACATTAGCCATTCTGACTGTCCACCGAAGCTACAAATATTTTTAAAACATTTACTTTGACAAGGTTAGTTAATTCACGGTCCTTACTAGCACATTAGCCATTCTGACTGTCCACCTAACCTACAAATATTTTTAATACATTTACTTTGACAAGGTTAGTTAATTCATGATCCTTACTGGCACATTAGCCATTCTGACTGTCCACCTAACCTACAAATATTTTTAAAACATTTACGTTGACAAGGTTAGTTAATTCATGATCAATACTGGCACATTAGCCATTCTGACTGTCCACCGAAGCTACAAATATTTTTAAAACATTTACTTTGACAAGGTTAGTTAATTCATAATCCTTACTGGCACATAGTCATTCTGACTGTCCACCTAACCTACAAATATTTTTAAAACATTTACGTTGACAAGGTTAGTTAATTCATGATCAATACTGGCACATTAGCCATTCTGACTGTCCACCTAACCTACAAATATTTTTAAAACATTTACTTTGACAAGGTTAGTTAATTCATGATCCATACTGGCACATTAGCCATTCTGACTGTCCACCGAAGCTACAAATATTTTTAAAACATTTACTTTGACAAGGTTAGTTAATTCACGGACCTTAATGGCACATTAGCCATTCTGACTGTCCACCTAACCTACAAATATTTTTAAAACATTTACTTTGACAAGGTTAGTAAATTCACGGTCCTTACTGGCACATTAGCCATTCTGACTGTCCACCGAAGCTACAAATATTTTTAAAACATTTACTTTGATAAGGTTAGTTAATTCACGGTCCTTACTGGCACATTAGCCATTCTGACTGTCCACCGAAGCTACAAATATTTTTAAAACATTTACATTGACAAGGTTAGTTAATTCACGGTCCTTACTGGCACATTAGCCATTCTGACTGTCCACCTAACCTACAAATATTTTTAAAACATTTACTTTGACAAGGTTAGTAAATTCATGATCCTTACTGGCACATTAGCTATTCTGACTGACCACCTAACCTACAAATATTTTTAAAACATTTACTTTGACAAGGTTAGTAAATTCACGGTCCTTACTGGCACATTAGCCATTCTGACTGTCCACCGAAGCTACAAATATTTTTAAAACATTTACTTTGATAAGGTTAGTTAATTCACGGTCCTTACTGGCACATTAGCCATTCTGACTGTCCACCGAAGCTACAAATATTTTTAAAACATTTACATTGACAAGTATAGTTAATTCACGGTCCTTACTGGCACATTATCCATTCTGATTGTTCACCTAATCTACAAGTATTTTTAAAACATTTACATTGACAATTCTAGTAAATACACGATCCTTCTTGCCACATTAGCCATTCTTACTGTCCACGTAATCTACACATAGTTTAAAACATTCTCATTGCCAAGTCTCACTAATTAACGATCCTTACTGGCATATTAACCATTCGGACTATCCACCTAACCTACAAATATTTTTAAAACATTTTCATTGACAAGTCTATTTAATTCACAATCCCTACTGGCACATTAGCCACTCTAACTGTTTACCTAACCTACAAGTATTTTTAAAATATTTACATTGACTAGTCTAGTTAATTCCCGATCCTTACTGGCACATTAGCCAATTTGACTGGCCACCGAATCTACAAATATTTTTTAAACATTTACATTGAAAGGACTTGCTAATTCACGATCCTTACTGGCACATTAGCCATTCTGACTCTCAACCTAACCTACAACTAGTTTAAAACATTTACTTTGACAAGGTTAGTTAATTCACGATCCTTACTGGCACAATAGCCATTCTGACTGTCCACCTAACCAACAAAAACTTTTAAAATATTTACATTAACATTTCTAGTAAATTCACGATCCTTACTGGCACATTAGCCATTCTGACTGTCCAGCCAACCTTCAAATAATTTTAAAACATTCACTCTGAAAAGTGTCGCTAATTCACTATCCCTACTGGCATATTAGCCATTCTGACTGTACAGCTAACCTTCAAATAGCTTAAAACATTTACATTGACAAGTCTAGTTAATTCACAACCTCTACTGGCACATTAGCCATTCTATCTGTTCACCTAACCTTCAAGTATTTTTAAGACATTTACATTGACAAGTATAGTTAATTCCTGATCCTTACTGGCACATTAGCCATTCTGACTGTTCACCTAATCTACAAATATTTTAAAAACATTTACAAAGAAAGGTCTCGCTAATTCACGATCCTTACTGGCACATTAGCTATTCTGACTGTTCACCTAATCTACAAATATTTTTAAAACATTTACAAAGAAAGGTCTCGCTAATTCACGATCCTTACTGGCACATTAGCCATTCTGACTGTTCACCTAATCTACAATTATTTTTAAACCATTTACAATGGAAGGTCTCGCTAATTCACGATCCTTAGTGGTACATTAGCCATTCTGACTGTTCACCTAATCTACAAATATTTTTAAAACATTTGCAAAGAAGGGTCTCGCTAATTCACGATCCTTACTGGCACATTATCCTTTCTGACTGTTCACCTAATCTACAAATATTTTTAAAACATTTACAAAGAAAGGTTTCGCTAATTCACGATCCTTACTGGCACATTATCCATTCTGACTGTTCACCTAATCTACAAATATTTTTAAAACATTTACAAAGAAAGGTCTCGCTAATTCACGATCCTTACTGGCACTTTAGCCATTCTGACTGTCCACGTAACCGACTAATAGTTTAAAAATTTCACATTGCCAAGTCTAGTTTATTCACAATCCTTACTGGCACATTAGGCATTATGACTGTCCACCTAATCTACAAATATTTTTAATACATTTACATTTAAAGGTCTCGCTAATTCGCGATCCTTACTGGCAAATTAGCCATTATGACTGCCCACCTACCCTAAAAATATTTCTAAAACGTTTACTTTGAGAAGGTTAGTTAATTCACGATCCTTACTGTAACATTAACCATTCTGACTGTCCACCTAATCTACAAATATTTTTAAAACATATACATAATGGTCTCGCTAATTCGCGATCCTTACTGGCACATTAGCCATTCTGACTGTCCACCTAATCCACAAATATTTTAAAAATATTTACATTGACAAGACTAGTTAATTCACGATCCTTACTGGTATATTAGCCATTCTGCATGTCCACCTAACCTACAAATAGTTTAAAACATTCACATTGCGAGGTCTAGTTAATTCACAATCCTTACTGGCACCTTAGCAATTTGACTGTCCACCTAGCCTACAAGTATTTTTAAAACATTTACATTGACAAGTCTAGTTAATTCAGGATCCTTACTGGCACATTATCCATTCTGGCTGTCCACCTAATCTACAAATAATTTTAAAACATTTACATTGACAAGTCTCGCTAATTCACGATCCTTACTGGCCCATTAGGCATTATGACTGTCACACTAACCTACAAACACTTTTAAAACATTTACATTGACAAGTGCAAATAATTTAAAATTCTTACTAGCACATTAGCAATTATGACTGTCCACCTAGCCTACAAGTATTTTTATAACATTTACATTGACAAGTCTAGTTAATTCACGATCCTTACTGGCCCAATAGGCATTATGACTGTCCAACTAACATTCAAATAATTTAAAAACATTTACATTGACAAGTCTAGTTAATTCGCGATCCTTACTGGCACTTTACCCATTCTAACTGTCCACCTAATCTCTACAAATTCTATTAAAACATTTAAATTGAAAGGTCTCGCTATTTCACGATCCTTACTGGCACATTAGCCATTTTGACTGTCCACCCAACCTACAAATATTTTTAAAACATTTACATTGAAAGGTCTCGCTAATTCACGATACTTACTTGCACAGTAGGCATTCTGACTGTCCAACTAACCTACAAATATTTTAAAAACATTTACTTTGACAAGTGTAGTTAATTCACGATCCTTACTGGCACATTAGGCATTATGACTGTCCAACTAACCTTCAAATAATTTTAATACATTTACATTGACAAGTCTCGCTCATTCACAATACTTACTGGCACATTAGCCATTCTGACTCTCCACCTAATCTACAAATATTTTGAAAACATTTACATTGAAAGGTCTCGCTAATTCACGATCCTTACTGGCACATTAGTCATTCTAACATTACATAAACAGAAACCCGAAAATATACAATAATAAGGCATAGTTATTTATATTCAAAAAATAATTTTGTATTTTTTCTTTTTAAAGAAAATATTTTCTTAATGATTTTTTACGTAATAAACAACTTATTTAAGATCCATTCAGATTTCCTTTGATATTTAAAATGAACAATTTTTATTACTTTTGTACTGAATTTACAATTTTAATCCGTGGTTTTTGATTTGTTAAACATACAATCGTGGTGTATTTCTATTTAAAAGAAACCTTTGTATGACTCCGGAGGAAGTACGTTATCACGATTATGCTGTTGATTTTTGGACCTCCCAACCCCGCTCCTCCCCTCCCAACCTCACAGTGTAATATCTACTGCATTTAGCTGGGGGCGAAGAAATGAACGCCGTTTACTGTATTTCTTCAAGGAAGAAAATTAACCCAGATTTTGTTCTAGGGCAAAGGAAGTTTTATTTGTAACGGTTTAAATATCTTATAACACTCTAAAATGCATATTTAACGAAACGTCTGACACGATATTTGCGCCGTGTTTTACTGATGTCAAATTAGTTACAGGTGAATTATTAGGTTACTCAATGAGTTTCTAACTAGGCTTAAACTCATATCATAAAGTAATAAAACTGACAGAATATAATTTCCCATTGTGTTGCTACTGACATAATTCGTAGTATAATACTAAATGACTGATTTTACTAGTTACATGACTGCGAACTTCTACATATATTGATTATTGACTGATTTAGTTAGTGATATAATTTTGTTACTGACATTATTACTGGAAATACCCCAAGTGTAATACTAATTGACTGATTTGGCTATTGACAAAATGACTGTGAACTTCTAAGTATAGTCATTATTAACAGATTTAGTTAGTGATATAATTTTGTTACTGACATAATTACTGGCAATACCCAAAGTGTAATACTAATTGACTGATTTGGCTATTGACAAAATGTCTGTGAAGTTCTAAGTATAGTCATTATTAACAGATTTAGTTAATGATATAATTACTGGGAATACCCCAAGTGTAATACTAATTGACTGATTCGGCTATTGACAAAATGACTGTGAACGTCTAAGTATAGTCATTTTTAACAGATTTAGTTAGTGATATAATTTTGTTACTGACATAATTACTGGGAATACCCAAAGTGTAATACTAATTGACTGATTTGGCTATTGACAAAATGTCTGTGAACTTCTAAGTATAGTCATTATTAACAGATTTAGTTAGTGATATAATTTTGTTACTGACATAATTACTGGGAATACCCCAAGTGTAATACTAATTGACTGATTTGGCTATTGACAAAATGACTGTGAACGTCTAAGTATAGTCATTATTAACAGATTTAGTTAGTGATATAATTTTGTTACTGACATAATTACTGGGAATACCCCAAGTGTAATACTAATTGACTGATTTGGCTATTGACAAAATGACTGTGAACTTATAAGTATAATCATTATTAACAGATTTAGTTAGTGATATAATTTTGTTATTGACATAATTACTGGGAATACCCCAAGTGTAATACTAATTGACTGATTTGGCTATTGACAAAATGACTGTGAACTTCTAAGTATAATCATTATTAACAGATTTAGTTAGTGATATTATTTTGTTACTGACATAATTACTGGCAATACCCCAAGCGTAATACTAATTGACTGATTTGGCTATTGACAAAATGACTGTGAACTTCTAAGTATATTCATTATTAACAGATTTAGTTAGTGATATAATTTTGTTACTGACATAATTACTGGCAATACCCAAAATGTAGTACTAATTGACTGATATTGCTATTGACATAATGACTGTGAAATTCCAAGTATAATGCTGATTGCCTGAATAGATAGTGATATATTTACTGGGAATACCACAAGTGTAATACTAATTGACTGATATGGCTATTGACATATTGACTGAGAAATTCTAAGTATAATGCTGATTGCCTGAATTAGATAGTGACATAATTACTGGGAATACCCCAAGTGTAATACTAATTGACTGATTTGACTATTGACAAAATGACTGTGAACTTATAAGTATAGTCATTATTAACAGATTCAGTTAGTGATATAATTTTGTTACTGACATAACTACTGGCAATACCCCAAGTGTAATACTAATTGACTGATTTGGCTATTGACAAAATGACTGTGAACTTCTAAGTATAGTCATTTTTAACAGATATAGTTAGTGATATAATTTTGTTACTGACATAATTACTGGGAATATCCCAAGTGTAATACTAATTGACTAATTTGGCTATTGACAAAATGACTGTGAACTTCTAAGTATAGTCATTATTAACAGATTTAGTTAGTGACATAATTTTGTTACTGACATAATTACTGGGAATACCCCAAGTGTAATACTAATTGACTGATTTGGCTATTGACAAAATGACTGTGAACTTATAAGTATATTGATTATTGACTGATTTAGTTAGTGATATAATTTTGTTACTGACATAATTACTGGGACTACCACAAGTGTAATACTAATTGACTGATTCGGCTATTGACAAAATGACTGTGAACGTCTAAGTATAGTCATTTTTAACAGATTTAGTTAGTGATATAATTTTGTTACTGACATATTTTCTGGGAATACCCCAAGTGTAATACTAATTGACTGATTTGGCTATTGACAAAATGACTGTGAACTTCTAAGTATAGTCATTATTAACAGATTCAGTTAGTGATATAATTACTGGGAATACCCCAAGTGTAATACTAATTGACTGATTTGGCTATTGACAAAATGACTGTGAACTTATAAGTATATTGATTATTAACAGATTTAGTTAGTGATATAATTTTGTTACTGACATAATTACTGGGAATACCCCAAGTGTAATACTAATTGACTGATTTGGCTATTGACAAAATGACTGTGAACTTCTAAGTATAGTCATTATTAACAGATTTAGTTAGTGATATAATTTTGTTACTGACATAATTACAGGGAATACCCCAAGTGTAACACTAATTGACTGATTTGGCTATTGGCAAAATGACTGTGAACTTATAAGTATAATCATTATCAACAGATTTAGTTAGTGATATAATTTTATTACTGACATAATTACTGGGAATACCCCAAGTGTAATACTAATTGGCTGATTTGGCTATTGACAAAATGACTGTGAACTTCTAAGTATAGTCATTATTAACAGATTTAGTTAGTGATATTATTTTGTTACTGACATAATTACTGGCAATACCCCAAGCGTAATACTAATTGACTGATTTGGCTATTGACAAAATGACTGTGAACTTCTAAGTATATTCATTATTAACAGATTTAGTTAGTGATATAATTTTGTTACTGACATAATTACTGGCAATACCCCAAGTGTAGTACTAATTGACTGATATTGTTATTGACATAATGACTGTGAAATTCCAAGTATAATGCTGATTGCCTGAATTAGATAGTGATATATTTACTGGGAATACCACAAGTGTAATACTAATTGACTGATATGGCTATTGACATATTGACAGTGAAATTCTAAATATAATGCTGATTGCCTGAATTAGATAGTGGCATAAGGCTAATGACAAAATGACTGTGAACTTCTAAGTATAGTCATTATTAACAGATTTAGTTAGTGATATAATTTTGTTACTGACATAACTACTGGCAATACCCCAAGTGTAATACTAATTGACTGATTTGGCTATTGACAAAATGACTGTGAAATTCTAAGTATAGTCATTTTTAACAGATTTAGTTAGTGATATAATTTTGTTACTGACATAATTACTGGGAATATCCCAAGTGTAATACTAATTGACTGATTTGGCTATTGACAAAATGACTGTGAACTTCTAAGTATAGTCATTATTAACAGATTTAGTTAGTGATATAATTTTGTTACTGACATAATTACTGGGAGTACCCCAAGTGTAATACTAATTGACTGATATGGCTATTGCCATATTGACTGTGAAATTCTAAGTATAATGCTGATTGCCTGAATTAGATAGTGACAAAAGGCTATTGACAAAATGACTGTGAACTTCTAAGTATAGTCAATATTGACAGATTTATTTAGTGATATAATTTTGTTACTGACATAACTACTGGCAATACCCCAAGTCTAATACTAATTGACTGATTTGGCTATTGACAAAATGACTGTGAAATTCTAAGTATAGTCATTTTTAACAGATTTAGTTAGTGATATAATTTTGTTACTGACATAATTACTGGGAATATACCAAGTGTAATACTAATTGACTAATTTGGCTATTGACAAAATGACTGTGAACTTCTAAGTATAGTCATTATTAACAGATTTAGTTAGTGATATAATTTTGTTACTGACATAATTACTGGGAATACCCCAAGTGTAATACTAAATGACTGATTTGACTATTGACAAAATGACTGTGAACTTAAAAGTATAGTCAATTTAACAGATTTAGTTAGTGATATAATTTTGTTACTGACATAATTTCTGGGAATACCCCAAGTATAATACTAATTGACTGATTTGGCTATTGACAAAATAACTGTGAACTTCTAAGTATAGTCATTATTAACAGATTTAGTTAGTGATATAATTTTGTTACTGACATAATTACTGGGAATACCCCAAGTGTAATACTAATTGACTGTATTGGCTATTGACAAAATGACTGTGAACTTATAAGTATAATCATTATTAACCGATTTAGTTAGTGATATAATTTTGTTACTGACATAATTACTGGCAACACCCCAAGTGTAATACTAATTGACTGATTTAGCTATTGGCAAAATGACTGTGAACTTATAACTATATTGATTATTGACTGATTTAGTTAGTGATATAATTTTGTTACTGACATAATTTCTGGGACTACCACAAGTGTAATACTAATTGACTGATCGGCTATTGACAAAATGACTGTGAACGTCTAAGTATAGTCATTTTTAACAGATTTAGTTAGTGATATAATTTTGTTACTGACATAATTTCTGGGAATACCCCAAGTGTAATACTAATTGACTGATTTGGCTATTGACAAAATGACTGTGAACTTCTAAGTATAGTCATTATTAACAGATTTAGTTAGTGACATAATTTTGTACTGACATAATTACTGGGAATACCCCAAGTGTAATACTAATTGACTGATTTGGCTATTGACAAAATGACTGTGAACTTATAAGTATAATCATTATTAACAGATTTAGTTAGTGATATAATTTTGTTACTGACATAATTACTGGGAATACCCCAAGTGTAATACTAATTGACTGATTTGGCTATTGACAAAATGACTGTGAACTTCTAAGTATAATCATTATTAACAGATTTAGTTAGTGATATAATTTTGTTACTGACATAATTACTGGGAATACCCCAAGTGTAATACTAATTGACTGATTTGGCTATTAACAAAATGACTGTGAACTTCTAAGTATAGTCATTATTAACAGATTTAGTTAGTGATATTATTTTGTTACTGACATAATTACTGGCAATACCCCAAGCGTAATACTAATTGACTGATTTGGCTATTGACAAAATGACTGTGAACTTCTAAGTATATTCATTATTAACAGATTTAGTTAGTGATATAATTTTGTTACTGACATAATTACTGGCAATATCCCAAGTGTAGTACTAATTGACTGATATTGCTATTGACATAATGACTGTGAAATTCCAAGTATAATGCTGATTGCCTGAATAGATAGTGATATATTTACTGGGAATACCACAAGTGTAATACTAATTGACTGATTTGGCTATTGACGA
Source organism: Prosapia bicincta (assembly GCA_036971475.1). NCBI lineage: Eukaryota > Metazoa > Arthropoda > Insecta > Hemiptera > Cercopidae > Prosapia > Prosapia bicincta. Next base: position 29,593,243 of record JBAIZL010000007.1, read on the forward strand.
AATGACTGTGAACTTCTAAGTATAGTCATTATTAACAGATTTAGTTAGTGATATTATTTTGTTACTGACATAATTACTGGCAATACCCCAAGCGTAATACTAATTGACTGATTTGGCTATTGACAAAATGACTGTGAACTTCTAAGTATATTCATTATTAACAGATTTAGTTAGTGATATAATTTTGTTACTGACATAATTACTGGTAATACCCCAAGTGTAATACTAATTGACTGATTTTGCTATTGACAAAATGACTGTGAACTTATAAGTATAGTCATTATTATCAGATTTAGTTAGTGATATAATTTTGTTACTGACATAATTACTGGCATTATCCCAAGTGTAATACTAATTGACTGATTTGGCTATTGACAAAATGACTGTGAACGTCTAAGTATAGTTATTATTAACAGATTTAGTTAGTGATATAATTTTGTTACTGACATAATTACTGGGAATACCCCAAGTGTAATACTAATTGACTGATTTGGCTATTGACAAAATGACTGTGAACTTCTAAGTATAGTCATTATTAACAGATTTAGTTAGTGATATAATTTTGTTACTGACATAATTACTGGGAATACCCCAAGTGTAATACTAAATGACTGATTTGACTAATGACAAAATGACTGTGAACTTAAAAGTATAGTCATTTTAACAGATTTAGTTAGTGATATAATTTTGTTACTGACATAATTTCTGGGAATACTCCAAGTATAATACTAATTGACTGATTTGACTATTGACAAAATAACTGTGAACTTCTAAGTATAGTCATTATTAACAGATTTAGTTAGTGATATAATTTTGTTACTGACATAATTACTGGGAATACCCCAAGTGTAAAACTAATTGACTGATTTGGCTATTGACAAAATGACTGTGAACTTATAAGTATAATCATTATTAACAGATTTAGTTAGTGATATAATTTTGTTACTGACATAATTTCTGGGACTACCACAAGTGTAATACTAATTGACTGATTCGGCTATTGACAAAATGACTGTGAACGTCTAAGTATAGTCATTTTTAACAGATTTAGTTAGTGATATAATTTTGTTACTGACATAATTTCTGGGAATACCCCAAGTGTAATACTAATTGACTGATTTGGCTATTGACAAAATGACTGTGAACTTCTAAGTATAGTCATTATTAACAGATTTAGTTAGTGATATAATTTTGTTACTGACATAATTACTGGGAATACCCCAAGTGTAATACTAAATGACTGATTTGACTATTGACAAAATGACTGTGAACTTCTAAGTATATTCATTATTAACAGATTTAGTTAGTGATATAATTTTGTTACTGACATAATTACTGGCAATACCCCAAATGTAGTACTAATTGACTGATATTGCTATTGACATAATGACTTTGAAATTCCAAGTATAATGCTGATTGCCTGAATAGATAGTGATATATTTACTGGGAATACCACAAGTGTAATACTAATTGACTGATATGGCTATTGACATATTGACTGTGAAATTCTAAGTATAATGCTGATTACCTGAATTAGATAGTGACATAATTACTGGGAATACCCCAAGTGTAATACTAATTGACTGATTTGACTATTGACAAAATGACTGTGAACTTATAAGTATAGTCATTAATAACAGATTTAGTTAGTGATATAATTTTGTTACTGACATAACTACTGGCAATACCCCAAGTGTAATACTAATTGACTGAATTTGCTATTGACAAAATGACTGTGAACTTCTAAGTATAGTCATTTATAACAGATATAGTTAGTGATATAATTTTGTTACTGACATAATTACTGGGAATATCCCAAGTGTAATACTAATTGACTAATTTGGCTATTGACAAAATGACTGTGAACTTCTAAGTATAGTCATTATTAACAGATTTAGTTAGTGACATAATTTTGTACTGACATAATTACTGGGAATACCCCAAGTGTAATACTAATTGACTGATTTGGCTATTGACAAAATGACTGTGAACTTATAAGTATAATCATTATTAACAGATTTAGTTAGTGATATAATTTTGTTACTGACATAATTACTGGGAATACCCCAAGTGTAATACTAATTGACTGATTTGGCTATTGACAAAATGACTGTGAACTTCTAAGTATAATCATTATTAACAGATTTAGTTAGTGATATAATTTTGTTACTGACATAATTACTGGGAATACCCCAAGTGTAATACTAATTGACTGATTTGGCTATTTACAAAATGACTGTGAACTTCTAAGTATAGTCATTATTAACAGATTTAGTTAGTGATATTATTTTGTTACTGACATAATTACTGGCAATACCCCAAGTGTAGTACTAATTGACTGATATTGCTATTGACATAATGACTGTGAAATTCCAAGTATAATGCTGATTGCCTGAATAGATAGTGATATATTTACTGGGAATACCACAAGTGTAATACTAATTGACTGATTTGGCTATTGACGAAATGACTGTGAACTTCTAAGTATAGTCATTATTAACAGATTTAGTTAGTGATATTATTTTGTTACTGACATAATTACTGGCAATACCCCAAGCGTAATACTAATTGACTGATTTGGCTATTGACAAAATGACTGTGAACTTCTAAGTATATTCATTATTAACAGATTTAGTTAGTGATATAATTTTGTTACTGACATAATTACTGGCAATACCCCAAGTGTAATACTAATTGACTGATTTTGCTATTGACAAAATGACTGTGAACTTATAAGTATAGTCATTATTAACAGATTTAGTTAGTGATATAATTTTGTTACTGACATAATTACTGGCATTATCCCAAGTGTAATACTAATTGACTGATTTGGCTATTGACAAAATGACTGTGAACGTCTAAGTATAGTTATTATTAACAGATTTAGTTAGTGATATAATTTTGTTACGGACATAATTACTGGGAATACCCCATGTGTAATACTAATTGACTGATATGGCTATTGACATATTGACTGTGAAATTCTAAGTATACTGCTGATTGCCTGAAATAGATAGTGACAAAAGGCTATTGACAAAATGACTGTGAACTTCTAAGTATAGTCATTATTAACAGATTTAGTTAGTGATATAATTTTGTTACTGACATAATTACTGGGAATACCCCAAGTGTAATACTAATTGACTGATTTGGCTATTGACAAAATGACTGTGAACTTATAAGTATATTGATTATTGACTGATTTACTTAGTGATATAATTTTGTTACTGACATAATTACTGGGACTACTACAAGTGTAATACTAATTGACTGATTTGGCTATTGACAAAATGACTGTGAAAGTCTAAGTATAGTCATTATTAACAGATTTAGTTAGTGATATAATTTTGTTACTGACATAATTACTGGGAATACCCCAAGTGTAATACTAATTGACTGATTTGGCTATTGACAAAATGACTGTGAACTTCTAAGTATAGTCATTATTAACAGATTTAATTAGTGATATAATTTTGTTACTGACATAATTACTGGGAATACCCCAAGTGTAATACTAAATGACTGATTTGACTATTGACAAAATGACTGTGAACTTAAAAGTATAGTCATTTTAACAGATTTAGTTAGTGATATAATTTTGTTACTGACATAATTTCTGGGAATACTCCAAGTATAATACTAATTGACTGATTTGACTATTGACAAAATAACTGTGAACTTCTAAGTATAGTCATTATTAACAGATTTAGTTAGTGATATAATTTTGTTACTGACATAATTACTGGGAATACCCCAAGTGTAATACTAATTGACTGATTTGGCTATTGACAAAATGACTGTGAACTTATAAGTATAATCATTATTAACAGATTTAGTTAGTGATATAATTTTGTTACTGACATAATTTCTGGGACTACCACAAGTGTAATACTAATTGACTGATTCGGCTATTGACAAAATGACTGTGAACGTCTAAGTATAGTCATTTTTAACAGATTTAGTTAGTGATATAATTTTGTTACTGACATAATTTCTGGGAATACCCCAAGTGTAATACTAATTGACTGATTTGGCTATTGACAAAATGACTGTGAACTTCTAAGTATAGTCATTATTAACAGATTTAGTTAGTGATATAATTTTGTTACTGACATAATTACTGGGAATACCCCAAGTGTAATACTAAATGACTGATTTGACTATTGACAAAATGACTGTGAACTTGAAAGTATAGTCATTTTAACAGATTTAGTTAGTGATATAATTTTGTTATTGACATAATTACTGGGAATACCCCAAGTGTAATACTAATTGACTGATTTGGCTATTGACAAAATGACTTGAACTTCTAAGTATAATCATTATTAACAGATTTAGTTAGTGATATTATTTTGTTACTGACATAATTACTGGCAATACCCCAAGCGTAATACTAATTGACTGATTTGGCTATTGACAAAATGACTGTGAACTTCTAAGTATATTCATTATTAACAGATTTAGTTAGTGATATAATTTTGTTACTGACATAATTACTGGCAATACCCCAAATGTAGTACTAATTGACTGATATTGCTATTGACATAATGACTTTGAAATTCCAAGTATAATGCTGATTGCCTGAATAGATAGTGATATATTTACTGGGAATACCACAAGTGTAATACTAATTGACTGATATGGCTATTGACATATTGACTGTGAAATTCTAAGTATAATGCTGATTGCCTGAATTAAATAGTGACATAATTACTCTGAATACCCCAAGTGTAATACTAATTGACTGATTTGACTATTGACAAAATGACTGTGAACTTATAAGTATAGTCATTAATAACAGATTTAGTTAGTGATATAATTTTGTTACTGACATAACTACTGGCAATACCCCAAGTGTAATACTAATTGACTGATTTGGCTATTGACAAAATGACTGTGAACTTCTAAGTATAGTCATTTTTAACAGATATAGTTAGTGATATAATTTTGTTACTGACATAATTACTGGGATTACCCCAAGTGTAATACTAATTGACTGATTTGGCTATTGACAAAATGACTGTGAACGTATAAGTATAATCATTATTAACAGATTTAGTTAGTGATATAATTTTGTTACTGACATAATTACTGGCAATACCCCAAGTGTAATACTAATTGACTGATTTGGCTATTGACAAAATGACTGTGAACTTATAAGTATATTGATTATTGACTGATTTAGTTAGTGATATAATTTTGTTACTGACATAATTACTGGGACTACCACAAGTGTAATACTAATTGACTGATTCGGCTATTGACAAAATGACTGTGAACGTCTAAGTATAGTCATTTTTAACAGATTTAGTTAATGATATAATTTTGTTACTGACATATTTTCTGGGAATACCCCAAGTGTAATACTAATTGACTGATTTGGCTATTGACAAAATGACTGTGAACTTCTAAGTATAGTCATTTTTAACAGATTTAGTTAGTGATATAATTACTGGGAATACCCCAAGTGTAATACTAATTGACTGATTTGGCTATTGACAAAATGATTGTGAACTTATAAGTATATTGATTATTAACAGATTTAGTTAGTGATATAATTTTGTTACTGACATAATTACTGGGAATACCCCAAGTGTAATACTAATTGACTGATTTGGCTATTGACAAAATGACTGTGAACTTCTAAGTATAGTCATTATTAACAGATTTAGTTAGTGATATAATTTTGTTACTGACATAATTACAGGGAATACCCCAAGTGTAACACTAATTGACTGATTTGGCTATTGGCAAAATGACTGTGAACTTATAAGTATAATCATTATCAACAGATTTAGTTAGTGATATAATTTTATTACTGACATAATTACGGGGAATACCCCAAGTGTAATACTAATTGGCTGATTTGGCTATTGACAAAATGACTGTGAACTTCTAAGTATAGTCATTATTAACAGATTTAGTTAGTGATATTATTTTGTTACGGACATAATTACTGGCAATACCCCAAGCGTAATACTAATTGACTGATTTGGCTATTGACAAAATGACTGTGAACTTCTAAGTATATTCATTATTAACAGATTTAGTTAGTGATATAATTTTGTTACTGACATAATTACTGGCAATACCCCAAGTGTAGTACTAATTGACTGATAGTGCTATTGACATAATGACTGTGAAATTCCAAGTATAATGCTGATTGCCTGAATTAGATAGTGATATATTTACTGGGAATACCACAAGTGTAATACTAATTGACTGATATGGCTATTGACATATTGACTGTGAAATTCTAAATATAATGCTGATTGCCTGAATTAGATAGTGACATAAGGCTAATGACAAAATGACTGTGAACTTCTAAGTATAGTCATTATTAACAGATTTAGTTAGTGATATAATTTTGTTACTGACATAACTACTGGCAATACCCCAAGTGTAATACTAATTGACTGATTTGGCTATTGACAAAATGACTGTGAAATTATAAGTATAGTCATTTTTAACAGATTTAGTTAGTGATATAATTTTGTTACTGACATAATTACTGGGAATATCCCAAGTGTAATACTAATTGACTGATTTGGCTATTTACGAAATGACTGTGAACTTCTAAGTATAGTCATTATTAACAGATTTAGTTAGTGATATAATTTTGTTACTGACATAATTACTGGGAATACCCCAAGTGTAATACTAATTGACTGATATGGCTATTGACATATTGACTGTGAAATTCTAAGTATAATGCTGATTGCCTGAATTAGATAGTGACAAAAGGCTATTGACAAAATGACTGTGAACTTCTAAGTATAGTCATTATTGACAGATTTAGTTAGTGATCTAATTTTGTTACTGACATAACTACTGGCAATATCCCAAGTGTAATACTAATTGACTGATTTGGCTATTGACAAAATGACGGTGAAATTCTAAGTATAGTCATTTTTAACAGATTTAGTTAGTGATATAATTTTGTTACTGACATAATTACTGGGACTACTACAAGTGTAATACTAATTGACTGATTTGGCTATTGACAAAATGACTGTGAACGTCTAAGTATAGTCATTATTAACAGATTTAGTTAGTGATATAATTTTGTTACTGACATAATACTGGGAATACCCCAGGTGTAATACTAATTGACTGATTTGGCTATTGACAAAATGACTGTGAACTTCTAAGTATAGTCATTATTAACAGATTTAGTTAGTGATATAATTTTGTTACTGACATAATTACTGGGAATACCCCAAGTGTAATACTAAATGACTGATTTGACTATTGACAAAATGACTGTGAACTTAAAAGTATAGTCATTTTAACAGATTTAGGTAGTGATATAATTTTGTTACTGACATAATTTCTGGGAATACCCCAAGTATAATACTAATTGACTGATTTGGCTATTGACAAAATAACTGTGAACTTCTAAGTATAGTCATTATTAACAGATTTAGTTAGTGATATAATTTTGTTACTGACATAATTACTGGGAATACCCCAAGTGTAATACTAATTGACTGATTTGGCTATTGACAAAATGACTGTGAACTTATAAGTATAATCATTATTAACCGATTTAGTTAGTGATATAATTTTGTTACTGACATAATTACTGGCAATACCCCAAGTGTAATACTAATTGACTGATTTAGCTATTGGCAAAATGACTGTGAACTTATAACTATATTGATTATTGACTGATTTAGTTAGTGATATAATTTTGTTACTGACTTAATTTCTGGGACTACCACAAGTGTAATACTAATTGACTGATTCGGCTATTGACAAAATGACTGTGAACGTATAAGTATAGTCATTATTAACAGATTTAGTTAGTGATATAATTTTGTTACTGACATAACTACTGGCAATACCCCAAGTGTAATACTAATTGACTGATTTGGCTATTGACAAAATGACTGTGAACTTCTAAGTATAGTCATTTTTAACAGATTTAGTTAGTGATATAATTTTGTTACTGACATAATTACTGGCAATACCCCAAGTGTAATACTAATTGACTGATTTGGCTATTGACAAAATGACTGTGAACTTCTAAGTATAGTCATTATTAAGAGATTTAGTTAGTGATATAATTTTGTTACTGACATAATTACTGGGAATACCACAAGTGTAATACTAATTGACTGATATGGCTATTGACATAATGACTGTGAAATTCCAAGTATAATGCTGATTGCCTGAATTAGTTAGTGATATAACTACTGGAAATACCACAAGTGTAATACTAATTGACAGATTTAGCTATTGACATAATGACTGTGAAATTTAAAGTATAATGCTGATTGCCTGAATTAGTTAGTGATATAACTACTGGAAATACCACAAGTGTAATACTGATTGACTGATTTGGCTATTGACATAATGATTGTGAAATTCCAAGTATAATACTGTTTGCCTGATTTAGTTCTGGAAATAATACAAGTGTAATACTAATTGACTGATTTGGCTATTGACATAACGACTGTGAAATTCCAAGTATAATGCTGATTGCCTGAACTAGTTAGTGATATAATTACTGCTAATACCACAAGTGTAATACTAATTGACTGATTTGGCTATTGACATAATGACTGTGAAATTCCAAGTACAATGCTGATTGCCTGAATTAATTAGTGAATTAACTACTGGAGATACCCCAAGTGTATTAATGATCGACTTATTTGGCTATTGACATAATGACTGTAAAATTATAAGTTTAAAGATTATTGACTAATTTTTCTCCTGTTATAATGACTGTGAAATTCCAAGTACAATGCTGATTGCTTGAATTAGTTAGTGATATAATGACTCTGAATACCACAAGTGTAATACTAATTGACTGATTTGGCTATTGACATAATGACTGTGAAATCCTAAGTATAATGCTGATTACCTGAATTTGATAGTGATATAATTACTGGGAATACCACAAGTGTAATACTAATTGACTGATTTGGCTATTGACATAATGACTGTGAAATTCCAAGTATAATGCTGATTGCCTAAACTAGTTAGTGATATAATTACTAGGAATACCACAAGTGTAATACTAATTGACTGATTTGGCTATTGACAAAATGACTGTGAACTTCTAAGTATAGTCATTATTAACAGATTTAGTTAGTGATATAATTTTGTTACTGACATAATTTCTGGGAATACCCCAAGTGTAATACTAATTGACTGATTTGGCTATTGACAAAATGACTGTGAACTTCTAAGTATAGTCATTATTAACAGATTTAGTTAGTGATATAATTTTGTTACTGACATAATTACTGGGAATACCCCAAGTGTAATACTAAATGACTGATTTGACTATTGACAAAATGACTGTGAACTTAAAAGTATAGTCATTTTAACAGATTTAGTTAGTGATATAATTTTGTTATTGACATAATTACTGGGAATACCCCAAGTGTAATACTAATTGACTGATTTGGCTATTGACAAAATGACTTGAACTTCTAAGTATAATCATTATTAACAGATTTAGTTAGTGATATTATTTTGTTACTGACATAATTACTGGCAATACCCCAAGCGTAATACTAATTGACTGATTTGGCTATTGACAAAATGACTGTGAACTTCTAAGTATATTCATTATTAACAGATTTAGTTAGTGATATAATTTTGTTACTGACATAATTACTGGCAATACCCCAAATGTAGTACTAATTGACTGATATTGCTATTGACATAATGACTTTGAAATTCCAAGTATAATGCTGATTGCCTGAATAGATAGTGATATATTTACTGGGAATACCACAAGTGTAATACTAATTGACTGATATGGCTATTGACATATTGACTGTGAAATTCTAAGTATAATGCTGATTGCCTGAATTAAATAGTGACATAATTACTCTGAATACCCCAAGTGTAATACTAATTGACTGATTTGACTATTGACAAAATGACTGTGAACTTATAAGTATAGTCATTAATAACAGATTTAGTTAGTGATATAATTTTGTTACTGACATAACTACTGGCAATACCCCAAGTGTAATACTAATTGACTGATTTGGCTATTGACAAAATGACTGTGAACTTCTAAGTATAGTCATTTTTAACAGATATAGTTAGTGATATAATTTTGTTACTGACATAATTACTGGGAATATCCCAAGTGTAATACTAATTGACTAATTTGGCTATTGACAAAATGACTGTGAACTTCTAAGTATAGTCATTATTAACAGATTTAGTTAGTGACATAATTTTGTTACTGACATAATTACTGGGATTACCCCAAGTGTAATACTAATTGACTGATTTGGCTATTGACAAAATGACTGTGAACGTATAAGTATAATCATTATTAACAGATTTAGTTAGTGATATAATTTTGTTACTGACATAATTACTGGCAATACCCCAAGTGTAATACTAATTGACTGATTTGGCTATTGACAAAATGACTGTGAACTTATAAGTATATTGATTATTGACTGATTTAGTTAGTGATATAATTTTGTTACTGACATAATTACTGGGACTACCACAAGTGTAATACTAATTGACTGATTCGGCTATTGACAAAATGACTGTGAACGTCTAAGTATAGTCATTTTTAACAGATTTAGTTAATGATATAATTTTGTTACTGACATATTTTCTGGGAATACCCCAAGTGTAATACTAATTGACTGATTTGGCTATTGACAAAATGACTGTGAACTTCTAAGTATAGTCATTTTTAACAGATTTAGTTAGTGATATAATTACTGGGAATACCCCAAGTGTAATACTAATTGACTGATTTGGCTATTGACAAAATGATTGTGAACTTATAAGTATATTGATTATTAACAGATTTAGTTAGTGATATAATTTTGTTACTGACATAATTACTGGGAATACCCCAAGTGTAATACTAATTGACTGATTTGGCTATTGACAAAATGACTGTGAACTTCTAAGTATAGTCATTATTAACAGATTTAGTTAGTGATATAATTTTGTTACTGACATAATTACAGGGAATACCCCAAGTGTAACACTAATTGACTGATTTGGCTATTGGCAAAATGACTGTGAACTTATAAGTATAATCATTATCAACAGATTTAGTTAGTGATATAATTTTATTACTGACATAATTACGGGGAATACCCCAAGTGTAATACTAATTGGCTGATTTGGCTATTGACAAAATGACTGTGAACTTCTAAGTATAGTCATTATTAACAGATTTAGTTAGTGATATTATTTTGTTACGGACATAATTACTGGCAATACCCCAAGCGTAATACTAATTGACTGATTTGGCTATTGACAAAATGACTGTGAACTTCTAAGTATATTCATTATTAACAGATTTAGTTAGTGATATAATTTTGTTACTGACATAATTACTGGCAATACCCCAAGTGTAGTACTAATTGACTGATAGTGCTATTGACATAATGACTGTGAAATTCCAAGTATAATGCTGATTGCCTGAATTAGATAGTGATATATTTACTGGGAATACCACAAGTGTAATACTAATTGACTGATATGGCTATTGACATATTGACTGTGAAATTCTAAATATAATGCTGATTGCCTGAATTAGATAGTGACATAAGGCTAATGACAAAATGACTGTGAACTTCTAAGTATAGTCATTATTAACAGATTTAGTTAGTGATATAATTTTGTTACTGACATAACTACTGGCAATACCCCAAGTGTAATACTAATTGACTGATTTGGCTATTGACAAAATGACTGTGAAATTATAAGTATAGTCATTTTTAACAGATTTAGTTAGTGATATAATTTTGTTACTGACATAATTACTGGGAATATACCAAGTGTAATACTAATTGACTGATTTGGCTATTTACGAAATGACTGTGAACTTCTAAGTATAGTCATTATTAACAGATTTAGTTAGTGATATAATTTTGTTACTGACATAATTACTGGGAATACCCCAAGTGTAATACTAATTGACTGATATGGCTATTGACATATTGACTGTGAAATTCTAAGTATAATGCTGATTGCCTGAATTAGATAGTGACAAAAGGCTATTGACAAAATGACTGTGAACTTCTAAGTATAGTCATTATTGACAGATTTAGTTAGTGATCTAATTTTGTTACTGACATAACTACTGGCAATATCCCAAGTGTAATACTAATTGACTGATTTGGCTATTGACAAAATGACGGTGAAATTCTAAGTATAGTCATTTTTAACAGATTTAGTTAGTGATATAATTTTGTTACTGACATAATTACTGGGACTACTACAAGTGTAATACTAATTGACTGATTTGGCTATTGACAAAATGACTGTGAACGTCTAAGTATAGTCATTATTAACAGATTTAGTTAGTGATATAATTTTGTTACTGACATAATACTGGGAATACCCCAGGTGTAATACTAATTGACTGATTTGGCTATTGACAAAATGACTGTGAACTTCTAAGTATAGTCATTATTAACAGATTTAGTTAGTGATATAATTTTGTTACTGACATAATTACTGGGAATACCCCAAGTGTAATACTAAATGACTGATTTGACTATTGACAAAATGACTGTGAACTTAAAAGTATAGTCATTTTAACAGATTTAGGTAGTGATATAATTTTGTTACTGACATAATTTCTGGGAATACCCCAAGTATAATACTAATTGACTGATTTGGCTATTGACAAAATAACTGTGAACTTCTAAGTATAGTCATTATTAACAGATTTAGTTAGTGATATAATTTTGTTACTGACATAATTACTGGGAATACCCCAAGTGTAATACTAATTGACTGATTTGGCTATTGACAAAATGACTGTGAACTTATAAGTATAATCATTATTAACCGATTTAGTTAGTGATATAATTTTGTTACTGACATAATTACTGGCAATACCCCAAGTGTAATACTAATTGACTGATTTAGCTATTGGCAAAATGACTGTGAACTTATAACTATATTGATTATTGACTGATTTAGTTAGTGATATAATTTTGTTACTGACATAATTACTGGGACTACCACAAGTGTAATACTAATTGACTGATTCGGCTATTGACAAAATGACTGTGAACGTATAAGTATAGTCATTATTAACAGATTTAGTTAGTGATATAATTTTGTTACTGACATAACTACTGGCAATACCCCAAGTGTAATACTAATTGACTGATTTGGCTATTGACAAAATGACTGTGAACTTCTAAGTATAGTCATTTTTAACAGATTTAGTTAGTGATATAATTTTGTTACTGACATAATTACTGGCAATACCCCAAGTGTAATACTAATTGACTGATTTGGCTATTGACAAAATGACTGTGAACTTCTAAGTATAGTCATTATTAAGAGATTTAGTTAGTGATATAATTTTGTTACTGACATAATTACTGGGAATACCACAAGTGTAATACTAATTGACTGATATGGCTATTGACATAATGACTGTGAAATTCCAAGTATAATGCTGATTGCCTGAATTAGTTAGTGATATAACTACTGGAAATACCACAAGTGTAATACTAATTGACAGATTTAGCTATTGACATAATGACTGTGAAATTTAAAGTATAATGCTGATTGCCTGAATTAGTTAGTGATATAACTACTGGAAATACCACAAGTGTAATACTAATTGACTGATTTAGCTATTGATATAATGACTGTGAAATTCCAAGTGTAATGCTGATTGCTTGAATTAGTTAGTGATATAACTACTGGAAATACCACAAGTGTAATACTAATTGACTGATTTGGCTATTGACATAATGATTGTGAAATTCCAAGTATAATACTGTTTGCCTGATTTAGTTCTGGAAATAATACAAGTGTAATACTAATTGACTGATTTGGCTATTGACATAACGACTGTGAAATTCCAAGTATAATGCTGATTGCCTGAACTAGTTAGTGATATAATTACTGCTAATACCACAAGTGTAATACTAATTGACTGATTTGGCTATTGACATAATGACTGTGAAATTCCAAGTACAATGCTGATTGCCTGAATTAATTAGTGAATTAACTACTGGAGATACCCCAAGTGTAATAATGATCGACTTATTTGGCTATTGACATAATGACTGTAAAATTATAAGTTTAAAGATTATTGACTAATTTTTCTCCTGTTATAATGACTGTGAAATTCCAAGTACAATGCTGATTGCTTGAATTAGTTAGTGATATAATGACTCTGAATACCACAAGTGTAATACTAATTGACTGATTTGGCTATTGACATAATGACTGTGAAATCCTAAGTATAATGCTGATTACCTGAATTTGATAGTGATATAATTACTGGGAATACCACAAGTGTAATACTAATTGACTGATTTGGCTATTGACATAATGACTGTGAAATTCCAAGTATAATGCTGATTGCCTAAACTAGTTAGTGATATAATTACTAGGAATACCACAAGTGTAATACTAATTGACTGATTTGGCTATTGACAAAATGACTGTGAACTTCTAAGTATAGTCATTATTAACAGATTTAGTTAGTGATATAATTTTGTTACTGACATAATTACTGGCAATACCCCAAGTGTAATACTAATTGATTGATTTGGCTATTGACATAATGACTGCGAACTTATAAGTATATTGATTATTGACTGATTTGGTTAGTGACATAATTACTGGGAATACCACAAGTGTAATACTAATTGACTGATATGGCTATTGACATAATGACTGTGAAATTCCAAGTATAATGCTGATTGCCTAAATTAGATAGTGATATATTTACTGGGAATACCACAAGTGTAATACTAATTGACTGATTTGGCTATTGACATATTGACTGTGAAATTCTAAGTATAATGCTGATTGCCTGAATTAGTTAGTGATATAACTACTGGAAATACCACAAGTGTAATACTAATTGACAGATTTAGCTATTGACATAACGACTGTGAAATTCTAAGTATAATGCTGATTGCCTGAATTAGTTAGTGATATAACTACTGGAAATACCCCAAGTGTAATACTAATTGACAGATTTAGCTATTGAAATAATGACTGTGAAATTCCAAGTATAATGCTGATTGCATGAATTAGTTAGTGATATAACTACTGGAAATACCACAAGTGTAATACTAATTGACTGATTTATCTATTGATATAATGACTGTGAAATTCCAAGTATAATGCTGATTGCTTGAATTAGTTAGTGATATAACTACTGGAAATACCACAAGTGTAATACTAATTGACTGATTTGGCTATTGACATAATGATTGTGAAATTCCAAGTATAATACTGATTGCCTGATTTAGTTCTCGAAATACCACAAGTAATACTAATTGACTGATTTGGCTATTGACATAACGACTGTGAAATTCCAAGTATAATGCTGATTGCCTGAATTAGATAGTGACAAAAGGCTATTGACAAAATGACTGTGAACTTCTAAGTATAGTCATTATTGACAGATTTAGTTAGTGATCTAATTTTGTTACTGACATAACTACTGGCAATATCCCAAGTGTAATACTAATTGACTGATTTGGCTATTGACAAAATGACGGTGAAATTCTAAGTATAGTCATTTTTAACAGATTTAGTTAGTGATATAATTTTGTTACTGACATAATTACTGGGACTACTACAAGTGTAATACTAATTGACTGATTTGGCTATTGACAAAATGACTGTGAACGTCTAAGTATAGTCATTATTAACAGATTTAGTTAGTGATATAATTTTGTTACTGACATAATACTGGGAATACCCCAGGTGTAATACTAATTGACTGATTTGGCTATTGACAAAATGACTGTGAACTTCTAAGTATAGTCATTATTAACAGATTTAGTTAGTGATATAATTTTGTTACTGACATAATTACTGGGAATACCCCAAGTGTAATACTAAATGACTGATTTGACTATTGACAAAATGACTGTGAACTTAAAAGTATAGTCATTTTAACAGATTTAGGTAGTGATATAATTTTCTTACTGACATAATTTCTGGGAATACCCCAAGTATAATACTAATTGACTGATTTGGCTATTGACAAAATAACTGTGAACTTCTAAGTATAGTCATTATTAACAGATTTAGTTAGTGATATAATTTTGTTACTGACATAATTACTGGGAATACCCCAAGTGTAATACTAATTGACTGATTTGGCTATTGACAAAATGACTGTGAACTTATAAGTATAATCATTATTAACCGATTTAGTTAGTGATATAATTTTGTTACTGACATAATTACTGGCAATACCCCAAGTGTAATACTAATTGACTGATTTAGCTATTGGCAAAATGACTGTGAACTTATAACTATATTGATTATTGACTGATTTAGTTAGTGATATAATTTTGTTACTGACATAATTTCTGGGACTACCACAAGTGTAATACTAATTGACTGATTCGGCTATTGACAAAATGACTGTGAACGTATAAGTATAGTCATTATTAACAGATTTAGTTAGTGATATAATTTTGTTACTGACATAACTACTGGCAATACCCCAAGTGTAATACTAATTGACTGATTTGGCTATTGACAAAATGACTGTGAACTTCTAAGTATAGTCATTTTTAACAGATTTAGTTAGTGATATAATTTTGTTACTGACATAATTACTGGCAATACCCCAAGTGTAATACTAATTGACTGATTTGGCTATTGACAAAATGACTGTGAACTTCTAAGTATAGTCATTATTAAGAGATTTAGTTAGTGATATAATTTTGTTACTGACATAATTACTGGGAATACCACAAGTGTAATACTAATTGACTGATATGGCTATTGACATAATGACTGTGAAATTCCAAGTATAATGCTGATTGCCTGAATTAGTTAGTGATATAACTACTGGAAATACCACAAGTGTAATACTAATTGACAGATTTAGCTATTGACATAATGACTGTGAAATTTAAAGTATAATGCTGATTGCCTGAATTAGTTAGTGATATAACTACTGGAAATACCACAAGTGTAATACTAATTGACTGATTTAGCTATTGATATAATGACTGTGAAATTCCAAGTGTAATGCTGATTGCTTGAATTAGTTAGTGATATAACTACTGGAAATACCACAAGTGTAATACTAATTGACTGATTTGGCTATTGACATAATGATTGTGAAATTCCAAGTATAATACTGTTTGCCTGATTTAGTTCTGGAAATAATACAAGTGTAATACTAATTGACTGATTTGGCTATTGACATAACGACTGTGAAATTCCAAGTATAATGCTGATTGCCTGAACTAGTTAGTGATATAATTACTGCTAATACCACAAGTGTAATACTAATTGACTGATTTGGCTATTGACATAATGACTGTGAAATTCCAAGTACAATGCTGATTGCCTGAATTAATTAGTGAATTAACTACTGGAGATACCCCAAGTGTAATAATGATCGACTTATTTGGCTATTGACATAATGACTGTAAAATTATAAGTTTAAAGATTATTGACTAATTTTTCTCCTGTTATAATGACTGTGAAATTCCAAGTACAATGCTGATTGCTTGAATTAGTTAGTGATATAATGACTCTGAATACCACAAGTGTAATACTAATTGACTGATTTGGCTATTGACATAATGACTGTGAAATCCTAAGTATAATGCTGATTACCTGAATTTGATAGTGATATAATTACTGGGAATACCACAAGTGTAATACTAATTGACTGATTTGGCTATTGACATAATGACTGTGAAATTCCAAGTATAATGCTGATTGCCTAAACTAGTTAGTGATATAATTACTAGGAATACCACAAGTGTAATACTAATTGACTGATTTGGCTATTGACAAAATGACTGTGAACTTCTAAGTATAGTCATTATTAACAGATTTAGTTAGTGATATAATTTTGTTACTGACATAATTACTGGCAATACCCCAAGTGTAATACTAATTGATTGATTTGGCTATTGACATAATGACTGCGAACTTATAAGTATATTGATTATTGACTGATTTGGTTAGTGACATAATTACTGGGAATACCACAAGTGTAATACTAATTGACTGATATGGCTATTGACATAATGACTGTGAAATTCCAAGTATAATGCTGATTGCCTAAATTAGATAGTGATATATTTACTGGGAATACCACAAGTGTAATACTAATTGACTGATTTGGCTATTGACATATTGACTGTGAAATTCTAAGTATAATGCTGATTGCCTGAATTAGTTAGTGATATAACTACTGGAAATACCACAAGTGTAATACTAATTGACAGATTTAGCTATTGACATAACGACTGTGAAATTCTAAGTATAATGCTGATTGCCTGAATTAGTTAGTGATATAACTACTGGAAATACCCCAAGTGTAATACTAATTGACAGATTTAGCTATTGAAATAATGACTGTGAAATTCCAAGTATAATGCTGATTGCATGAATTAGTTAGTGATATAACTACTGGAAATACCACAAGTGTAATACTAATTGACTGATTTATCTATTGATATAATGACTGTGAAATTCCAAGTATAATGCTGATTGCTTGAATTAGTTAGTGATATAACTACTGGAAATACCACAAGTGTAATACTAATTGACTGATTTGGCTATTGACATAATGATTGTGAAATTCCAAGTATAATACTGATTGCCTGATTTAGTTCTCGAAATACCACAAGTAATACTAATTGACTGATTTGGCTATTGACATAACGACTGTGAAATTCCAAGTATAATGCTGATTGCCTGAACTAGTTAGTGATATAATTACTGCTAATACCACAAGTGTAATACTAATTGACTGATTTGGCTATTGACATAATGACTGTGATATTCCAAGTACAATGCTAATTGCCTGAATTAATTAGTGAAATAACTACTGGAGATACCCCAAGTGTAATAATGATTGACTTATTTGGCTATTGACATAATGACTGTAAAATTATAAGTTTAAAGATTATTGACTAATTTTTCTCCTGTTGCAATGACTGTTAAATTTTCTATATATATATATATATATATATAACTGATTGAACGATTTTTTCTGTGTTAATGGCTATGAAATTCTAAGTGAAACACTGACTTACTAATGTTCTCTTCTTCTTGATGTCACACGAAATTCCCAGTTTTTACTTAGTTTTTTTTTAAAGTTATTTTTAAAGTTTGAAACAAGCACAAAAACGAGGAGAAGCGTTAGTGATAGTCTGAAGTAGTTGAATTTGGTGTAAATGTTGATGAGCCCTGCCTAACAGGCGTGGTCAGTTAGACAGTGCTAGCATTCAGATACGTCAGCTGAAATACTGAAATATCCCCCTAACGAATTAACACATTTTTTGATGAACTACTCATAACATTTTCGAATTAAGATGTAAAGACAAGTAGAGTAAACAAGAGTTTTCTAAAGTGAATTTCTACTTATAATAAAATTAAAATTATTTTAGTTACTTACTTTTAAATAATTAAAAATAATATAAATAAAGTAACATAACCTATGCCTTAAAACAGTTGTCTTACCACATAATGTGTCACAACATCATATGTTAACACTTGTTTTAAATAACTGTATTTCAAATCTTGTCTCTGTTGTAAAACATTTTCTCTTATATAAAACTAAAATTTATTTTTTAAATTTAATTAAACAATTATTGTTTGAAAAAACTCTATTACCATTAAATATCACCCACTTCAAGTTCAAGCAAGTGGATGAATAAAAAGTATTTAACTAACGATTAAAAATTTTTATTGCATATATGAACTAACAGGATGAATTGAATAAAAAGATAAAAAGGAAGGCAAATGTGTTACTTGACTACGATAATTCTGGAATTTTTATGAATCGATTAAATAATACGAGAAATTGCATGACGCGGTAGTCCTAGTGAGCCACGTTGATAATCAACTGCAAACCTTATCAGACTGTAATATACAGGAGTTTCTAATCTGTGATGTTCTGACAATTTTGCTGAAAGACATCTGCAACGAGGTGTACATGTAGTATGAGTGCTAACAGAATATATAATTGAATGATTTGTTCACATCTTGTTTTAATATGCTTTAGATGGAATTTCAGAAGCTTAGAAAGCAGCCAAAATTCAATCTATATAATACACGATTTAAATGTTTTTGATTTTCTTCTTTTTGAGAATACGTTGCAAAACTTAAGAATTATCTCCGAAAGTGTTTTCTTGCGTTAGTATTAACACTCTTTAATTAATATTTCCTCTTGTTTAGTGATTTACGTGATTTTCTTCGTTGAAAGCTGGAATCGGAATCCCCAACAATGGTTTTACTGTGAGGAAAAATCTATTTCGAAAGGGTGGGTCGAGGTTTAACAGATCTGGTATGTGAGCATATTTTAGCAATTTCAAGTTACACTGAAATGAGTCCAAATTGTAGTCATATATAAGTCAATTAATTCTTTAAATATGTGTTTTGCATTTATCTTGCTGTTATTTGTGTACAATGATTGATTATAAGAACTTTGTGTTTGATCACGATATTAAATTTGTATTTTTGCCGTTAATTCTGGTATATTGGGCTTAAACTAAAATCTGGGTGGGGTTAGTCAAACTTAAAATGATGCTGAATGAAAAACAGTCTATATTTTGTTGTTACGTCAAACTCGTATTGCCATACCGAATATGTTTCTCTTAGATAGAACAATGCCAAGTACAACTATTATTCGTCTCTTCTCTTTTAGTTAGTGCGCTTCTGATAGCAGACATAATAGTCAACTTTAGTTATCCGAAATACGTCATCTAAACTAAATTTCATAACACAAGATGCAAAAAAAATTTGTACACATTATTTACATTTCTTCGAAGTTGTTTAAACCTAACGGTCTTCGTAGGCCGTGGCAGTCAGATAGAATAATTGAAAAAAAAAACTTTTTTTAAACATAGCAGTCGACTTTTTAAAATGTTTTTAAACCCGTTTCGTATATTATGGTTCACTTTTGCATATATAGACATGAATACGTTATTTATATATGTGGGTGTTTGAATCATATTTAAAGTAGGTATTCCTTATCAGGCAACCAATATTTATATAACAAAATGGTAACTGGCCGAACATGACACAAACTGGAATAGAGAAAACACGGCGCAGTGTAGGCAATCTAATGACTTTGCGATAAAAAACAAGGCCAATCGTAGTGCAGTAAGGGAAAGCATGTAGACAGGGACACTATCTGACCAAAATATTAGTGATATTCTTGCAATTATCTTATTCCTTCCATAACGTTAGATTGACGTGAGGTTTTGGCGGTTTGACAAAGGGTTTGAGATATACGGATGCATGCTTGTGTACGCGCGCGCGCACGCACGTACTCACAAGCACGTACACACACACACACACGCGAGCACACACACACACACACACACACATATATATATATATATATATATGTCAATAAGTATATTTTAAATACAAGAATACTTTTGATTCATATATTTTTTCATATTTATTAACAAAATTAGTTTTATTCTCGTATTAGTTATACGTGTAAAGTACATATCGACATTCATCTTGATCAACATATTACTTCGGAAATTAGGTGCAAGTTTAAATTTGATTACATGGAATAATTGTTGTGTATTAAAGAAATTTCAGTATATGACTTTTTTTCCTGCATATTATGTCAAGAGGTTCTACCGATATATTGTATAGATTGTACCATACGTAAATCTATCAATCATATTTTTTCACATGTTGGCGAAAAGAAAAGTGTGATGGTTTTCTATTATTAAATCTTTTTCTACTTTTATAGCAAAACATGCTTATAGGAACTGAGTATTTTCAGATTAAATCATAAATTATAACTATAACCATTTTATAACTTAGATAATTTCTTACGTCCTTCATTGAGTAAGTTAATACTTCTTCGAATGTTTTTAATTTTCTAATTTATTCAGATATTAAAATACCAAAATTCGCGTGTAGAATTCGAGAAGTTGTTGGAGTTGGTTTGAAGTTGTGTGTATTTAATCTCACAATCTAAGCTCTAACGTGAGGTATAATAATGTCGAGTATGAACATGTCGCAATGTGACCCAGAGTCTTCGCAATCCCACGAGTTTGTCGCTGTATGTATCCCAGAGTTCATCGTAATGTGCCCCAGAGTTCACCGCAATCCCAAGAGTTTGTCACCGTATGTGCTCCAGAGGTCATCGTAATGTGCCCCAAAGTTCATCGCAATCATAAGAGTTTGTTGCCGTATGTATCCCAAAGTTCATCGTAATGTGCCCCAGAGTTCATCGCAATCCCAAGAGTTTGTCACCGTATGTGCTCCAGAGGTCATCGTAATGTCCCCCAAAGTTCATCGCAATCATAAGAGTTTGTTGCCGTATGTATCCCAAAGTTCATCGTAATGTGCCCCAGAGTTCATCGCAATTCCAAGAGTTTGTCACCGTATGTGCTCCAGAGTGCATCGTAATATGCCTCTGAGTTCATCGTAACCCCAAGAGTTTGTCACCGTATGTGTTCCAGAGTTCATCGTAATGTGTCCCAGAGTTCATCACCATGTGGTCCAGAATTCTTCGCAATATGTTCCCCAAAGGTCGTCGCAATATGTGTCCTAGAGTTCGTTGCAATATGTGCCCCAGTGGACGTCGCAATATGTGCCCCAGAGTGCGTCGCATTGTGTGTCTCATAGTTCGAGTTTATCACAATGTTCCAAAGAGTTCGTTGCAATATGTGGACAGAGTTAATTGCATTGCGTTCCCCAGAGTTCATAACAATGTGCCCCAGAGTTTATCACAAAAGGCCCAAGAGTTCTCCGTTGTGTGCCTCAGAGTTCGTTGCAATATGTGTCACAGAATTAATCACAAAATGTGCCCCAAAGCTCGTTGCAATATGAGCCTCAGAGTTCGTTGCAATATGTGCCCCAGAGTTGGTCATTATGTGCCCCAGAGTTCGTTGCAATAAGTGAACCAGAGTTCGTTGCAATATGTGCCCCACAATTTGTCGCAATATGTACCCCAGACTTCGTCACATTGTGTGCTCCAGAGTTCGTCTTTTTTGTGCCTTAGAGCTCATTGCAATATGTGTCCGAGAGTTAGTTGCAGTTTTTGCCAAAGATTTTGTTGCAAAATGTGCCCCAGAGTTCGTCGCATTGTGTGCCCCAGGGTTTGCCGCATTGTGTGGCCCAGAGTTTGCCGCATTGTGTGCCCCAGAGTTCATTTCTATATGCGCCCGAGTTCGTCGCAATATGCACCCCATAGTTCGTCGCATTGTGTGCTCCAGAGTTTGTCATGTGCCTCACACTTCGTTTAATATGTGCCCCAGAGTTCGTCGCAATATGTGCCACAGTGTTCGTCGCATTGTGTGACCCAGAGTTCGTCGCAATATGTGCCCCAGAATTAATCGTAATATGTGCCCTAGAGTTCGTTGTAATATGTGCCACAGAGTTATTTTTGAAAAATAAATAGAAAAGAGTTAATATCTGTGAGTCTGAGCCATGTCTTTTGAAAGATTCGATATCCGTTTTAGTTGCTTTACAGTCATACTGTTTCCATTTGTATCAGACAGGTGTATTCTCTTTGTGTGAGCTTCCCTCATTGGCAGTTTAATATCCTGTTTCTATATATTTGCGAGGAAATAATAAGACACTAATATTAAAATGTAAAGTTGAAATTGTTACATATGTTCAAGCGATGAAGAACAAGAACAACCCTTTAAATTTGTACTGTGTTTACTTTAGCCGATATACTATCAAAGGGAAGATAGGGCGTCAACTTAGACAGGATTTGTATTATATTCTTAGTTGTCCATATATCTGTAAATATCATTCAATTCACCTTATTACAATAAAACGTTACACTCGCTAATGAAACCCTTTTAATCCGATCCAAAAAGTCTCGTAGTCCATATAATTGCATAAACCCAGATTGTAAACAAAAAATTAAATAATATGTGAAGAAAATACCTCTTTTGGCTGGGTATCACAGAATTGGCTGGGTTTGCACAGGATTAATATGTCTTGGAATGCTTTTCATAATTTACCCTAAATTATGTAATAACATGATTTCATACAAGAGATGATTTTATGTTATAGGTAATGTTGTAGAGTTACTGTTTTAACAGCTATGATATGTTTATTTATTGTACATTGTTAGGTTAAAATGTTGATATTCAATATTTTTATCACATGTTAAATATGATAATTTAGAATTCGATAAACCTTTATATGTATAATGCAATATAAGGATAATGAGTTATATATTTTTATTTTCAACTTTATAATGAAAATTGTCTCAGGCGCTTTTTTAAACTGAATTTCAAATATTTCGTTAAATACCATTTCTGTTAAAAAAATCTTTTATAATAATTTAGTAATTACGTTTTTCAGAAAAGGCGTTCTACTAATTGCCTACTTTTATTAATACCTGCATTAGATAGACACTACTAAATTCTATATTTGATAACTTTATATTAAATGAAACATTAAAATTATATTTCATTATGCATTAAACTTTCAGTTTATATATAAAAGCCCTCACGGCAATGTAATTATATGGAACGAATAAGATAATTGCAAGTATATCACTAATATTTTTGTCAAATCGTGTTCTTTTCTACAAGCTTTCCCTTGCACGAAGGTTAGACATGTTTTTAATCATAAGTCGTTAGATTGCCTACACTGTGCCGTGTTTTGTCTATCCCATGTTCGGGCAATGTTACCATTTTGTTGTATAAATATTGGCTGCCTGATAAAGAATACCTAATTCAAATACTATTCAAACATATGCATATATAAATAACATTCTCATGTCTATATATGTAAATATGAACCATAATAAAACAAATGCGTTTAAAAACATTTTAAAAGGTTGACTTTTAAAACGTTTTTAATAATTTGTTGTCCTTTAGAGTGCTTAATCTATCTGATTGGTACGGCCTATGGAGACTGAATAGGTTAAGGATGCTAGTGTAATACCTCCTCGCCTAGACACAGGGAGAGATTCAAAGCACATATACTCTATCGGAATAACGTTCCCCGGGTCTCCTGGCTTATAGCGGTTGCATCACACAAGAACTTTGTCAAAGCAGTTAATATATTATTATTCATTTTACTTAGTAAATAAAGGAATATTTGGGAAGACTGCGTGAAGTAAAGCGATGGATAGCCATGCGTAGCAATAGGTAACTTCAAATGCTCATAACGGATACCGGTTTTTACAATATTAAAGATGGCTCCATAAACTATTAACCTAAGATACAAATAATAACATTATTGTGTAGTAACAAAATTACTTTGTACCCGTAGAAACAATATTTTTTTAATACTAACTCACAAAAATACGTTAACTACAATAAAGCCGTTATCATCAGTCATTGAAACTCTTTATAAGGTATATTTTACTGGTTGTGAAATTCAGTTATGGTTACTGATGATGACTTGTTCATTCATATGCGCTGGATGCATATTTTTATGTAGGTTTATATTAATTTATTATTAAATAGTTTAGCTTAATTCACAATCGAAGCTCAAAGATGAATATACGAGTACATTGGTTTCGTAAATTTTTATGGCATAGGTATTCGAAACATGAATATAAAGTAATCGTAACATGTAAGCGAGGTAATCGAAACATAAATGACAGGTAATCGAAATATATAGAGGTGAGATGATAGAAACAAAGAGGTTAGGTGTTCGAAACTTAAAGGGTAAAGTAATCGAAACATATAAGCAAGGTTCTAGAAACATAGAGATGAGCTAATCGAAATATAAATAATCGAAACATATATTTTAAAGTAATCTAAACATAGAGGTGAGATAATCGAAACGTATAGGTAAGGTAATCGAAACGTATAGGTGAGGTAATTGAAACGTAAAGGTGAGGTAATCGAAAACTAATTGTGAGGTTATGGAAACATAAGGGTGAAGTATTCAAAAACATTAAAGGCAAAAACATAAAAGTTAAGTAAACAAAATTATTAAGCGAGATAATTGAAACATAAAATTAAGGTGATCGACATATATAAGCTAGGAATTGACAATTAAAAGGGAGTTAATATGGAAATAAAATGATGTCATCGAAACATAAAGGAGAGGTATAAAAACATAATCAAATGAGATATGCTTTATATTTTCCATTACAAACTGCGTTTTGGCTTTCACTATTAGTCAAACTGGGCTTGATAAACATATGTTTAATGTTTCGAGCTATTTATAAATGATTTTATTTATTTAAAAATAGCTACTTAAATTACTCTGTCATCACCATAACTCCCTCTCGCACACACAAAAACATTCTCTGCACACAATAGCTTTAAGATAAAGATTTTGTTAAACGATTTCTGTTCTTCACCACGTAAACGATGTTTACACAAAAATCCCTTCTTCCTATTGAGAGCTTAAGAAATCAACAATCTTCACGTCTGATGGTCAACTACCTAATTTTCAAGTCAATATAGGCTTCCTCACGGTCCACAAACGATTGAGTGTCCGTTGCCATCTTGAATTGAAAGGCAGGATTGGGGGTCGTTTTGATGGGATGTTCCCTAAATATAGTTTCTATTTTATTAGGTCCATTATAACTGTCTTATTCTTTGTACATCTTAATACTTTATTTGATTATTGTGTAAACAATAAAGGGTTTTGTTTTATACCGAACTTTCAGTGGATAAAGTTTTGTGTGTCACTCACTTTAGTATGAGGGTGTTGGGTATTTGTGTAAATATTTGGGCACCAGCTTACGTTTTATCAATTTTTCTGTGTTACTTGAGCCTTTTGAAATAGGTGAAAGTTTTGATTACGATATCATTTACTTGCAAGATCGATATAATTACCGAAGTAATGACCGACGTGGATAGGGTCACGTACGCTTCAGGTACCACTGAGAAGAAAACTTGGTAATGTATCATTAAAGTGGTTCTATAGGATTCGTTTATCTCAGTTTCAAATGGATCCAACTGCGACAAAGGTGGATGTAATTAACATCTTATGGAGGGCCGCTTAAATGGAAGGAAAGTAGTAATGAAAAGGTTTGTTTGCCCAAGTGTATGTATAAGGAAATAGAATATTATTAAATATTTTTTTTATTTGTTAATATTATAGTGTTATACTATTATTGATTTTCAATATTTTATATTTTTATCATTACAAACAACGGAATAATGCTACCGTTACCACTTATTCTAGCTCTCATGTATGTCCGAGCTACAAAAGTCAATAACTATTGCGATTGTTGTAACATAAAGTGCCTGCTTATATTTATATACTGTGTGTGGCAACAGTGTTACTAGACAGTTACTTAGAGCAAAATAAATACAAACTCGTGACACTATTCTTCCTTACTTTTTTGTTTTAAGAGTTTGAATACCAAACACTTTGAAGGGTTACGTAGAGGTCTTGGTCATGATGTGTGTGGCAACATTGTTACTAGACACTTACTTAGAACAAAATAAGTACAAACCTGTGACACTATTCTTTCGTACTTTTTTTGTATTAAGCATTTGAATACCGAACACTTTGGAGGGTTACGTAGAGGTGTTAGTCATGCTGTGTGTGGCAAAAGTGTTCCTATACAGTTACTTAGAGCAAAATAAATACAAACTCGTGACCCTATTCTTCCTTACTTTTTTGTTTTAAGCATTTGAATACCAAACACCTTGGAGGGTTACGTAGAGGTCTTGGTCATGCTGTGTGTGGCAACAGTGTTACTACACAGTTACTTAGAGCAAAATAAATACAAACTCATGACACTATTCTTCCTTACTTTTTGTTTTAAGCATTTGAATACCGTCCACGTTGAAGGGTTACGTAGAGGTTAGTCATGCTGTGTGTGGCAACAGTATTACTACACAGTTACTTAGAGCAAAATAAATACAAACTCGTGACACTATTCTTCTTTACTTTTTTGTTTTAAGCATTTGAATACCAAACACTTTGGAGGGTTACGTAGAGGTTAGTCATGCTGTGTGTGGCAACAGTGTTACTACACAGTTACTTAGAGCAAAATAAATACAAACTCGTGACACTATTCTTCCTTACTTTTTTGTTTTAAGCATTTGAATACCGAACACTTTGGAGGGTTACGTAGAGGTTAGTCATGCTGTGTGTGGCAACAGTGTTACTACACAGTTACTTAGAGCAAAATAAATACAAACTCGTGACACTATTCTTCCTTACTTTTTTGTTTTAAGCATTTGAATACCAAACACCTTGGAGGGTTACGTAGAGGTCTTGGTCATGCTGTGTGTGGCAACAGTGTTACTACACAGTTACTTAGAGCAAAATAAATACAAACTCATGACACTATTCTTCCTTACTTTTTGTTTTAAGCATTTGAATACCGTCCACGTTGAAGGGTTACGTAGAGGTTAGTCATGCTGTGTGTGGCAACAGTATTACTACACAGTTACTTAGAGCAAAATAAATACAAACTCGTGACACTATTCTTCCTTACTTTTTTGTTTTAAGCATTTGAATACCAAACACTTTGGAGGGTTACGTAGAGGTTAGTCATGCTGTGTGTGGCAACAGTGTTACTACACAGTTACTTAGAGCAAAATAAATACAAACTCATGACACTATTCTTCCTTACATTTTTGTTTTAAGCATTTGAATACCGAACACTTTGGAGGGTTACGTAGAGGTTAGTCATGCTGTGTGTGGCAACAGTGTTACTACACAGTTACTTAGAGCAAAATAAATACAAACTCGTGACACTATTCTTCCTTACTTTTTTTGTTTTAAGCATTTGAATACCGAACACTTTGGAGGGTTACGTAGAGGTTAGTCATGCTGTTTGTGGCAACAGTGTTACTACACAGGTACCTAGAGCAAAATAAATACAAACTCGTGACACTATTCTTCCTTACTTTTTTTGTTTTAAGCATTTGAATACCGAACACTTTGGAGGGTTACGTAGAGGTCTTGGTCATGCTGTGTGTGGCAACAGTGTTACTACACGGTTACTTAGAGCAAAATAAATACAAACTTCTGACACTATTCTTCCTTACTTTTTTGTTTTAAGCATTTGAATACCAAACACTTTGAAAGGTTACGTAGAGGTTAGCATGCTCTGTGTGGCAACAGTGTTACTACACAGTTACTTAGAGCAAAATAAATACAAACTCGTGACACTATTCTTCCTTACTTTTTTGTTTTAAGCGTTTGAATACCGAACACTATGGTGGGTTACGTAGAGGTCTTGGTCATGCTGTGTGTGGCAACAGTGTTACTAGACAGTTACTTAGAGCAAAAGAAATACAAACTCGTGACACTATTCTTCCTTACTTTTTTGTTTTAAGCGTTTGAATACCAAACACTATGGTGGGTTACGTAGAGGTCTTGGTCATGCTGTGTTTGGCAACATTGTTACTAGACAGTTACTTAGAGCAAAATAAATACAAACTTGTGACACTATTCTTTCATCATTTCTTGTTTTAAGCGTTTGAATACCGAACACTTTGGAGGGTTACGTAGAGGTCTTGGTCATGCTGTGTGTGGCAACAGTGTTACTACATAGTTACTTAGAGCAAAATAAATACAAAATTGTGACACTATTCTTTCTTACTTTTTATGTTTTAAGCATTTGACTATCGAACACTTTAGAGGGTTACGTAGAGGTCTTGGTCATGCTGTGTGTGGCAACAGTGTTACTAGACAGTTACTTAGAGCAAAATAAATACAAACTTGTGACACTATTCTTTCTTACTTTTTATGTTTTAAGCATTTGACTATCGAACACTTTGGAGGGTTACGTAGAGGTCTTGGTCATGCTGTGTGTGGCAACAGTGTTACTAGACAGTAACTTAGAGCAAAATAAATACAAACTCGTGACACTATTCTTCCTTACTTTTTTGTTTTAGGCATTTGAATACCAAACACTTTGGCGGGTTACGTAGAGGTTTGGTCATGCTGTGTGTGGCAACAGTGTTACTAGACAGTTACTTAGAGCAAAATAAATACAAACTCGTGACACTATTCTTCCTTACTTTTTTCTTTTAGGCATTTGAATACCAAACACTTTGGCGGGTTACGTAGAGGTCTTGGTCGTGCTGTGTGTGGCAACAGTGTTACTAGACAGTAACTTAGAGCAAAATAAATACAAACTCGTGACACTATTCTTCCTTACTTTTTTGTTTTAAGCATTTGAATACCGAACACTATGGTGGGTTACGAAGAGGTCTTGGTCATGCTGGATATCAGACTATGTTACTAGACAGTTACTTTGAGCAAAATAAATACAAACTGGTGACACTATTCTTACTTACTGTTTTGTTTTAAGAATTTAAATACCTAACACTATTGTGGGTTACGTAGAGGTCTTGGTCATGCTGTGAGTGGCAACAGTGTTACTAGACAGTTACTTAGAGCAAAATAAATACAAACTGGTGACACTATTCTTACTTACTTTTTTGTTTTAAGAATTTAAATACCGAACACTATTGTTACGTAGAGGTATTGGGCTTTGCTGTGTGTGGCAACAGTGTTACTAGACAGTTACTTAGAGCAAAATAAATACAAACTTGTGACACTATTCTTTCTTACTTTTTATGTTTTAAGCATTTGACTATCGAACACTTTAGAGGGTTAAGTAGAGGTCTTGGTCATGCTGTGTGTGGCAACAGTGTTACTAGGCAGTTACATAGAGCAAAGTAAATACAAACTTGTGACACTATTCTCTCTTACTTTTTATGTTTTAAGCATTTGACTATCGAACACTTTGGAGGGTTACTTAGAGGTCTTGGTCATGCTGTGTGTGGCAACAGTGTTACTAGGCAGTTACTTAGAGCAAAATAAATACAAACTTGTGACACTATTCTCTCTTACTTTTTATGTTTTAAGCATTTGACTATCGAACACTTTAGAGGGTTACGTAGAGGTCTTTGTCATGCTGTGTGTGCAACAGTGTTACTAGACAGTTACTTAGAGCAAAGTAAATACAAACTTGTGACACTATTCTTTCTTACTTTTTATGTTTTAAGCATTTGACTATCGAACACTTTAGAGGGTTACGTAGAGGTCTCGTCATGCTGTGTGTGCAACAGTATTACTAGCCAGTAACTAAGAGCAAAATAAATACAAACTTGTGACACTATTCTTTCTTACTTTTTATGTTTTAAGCAATTGACTATCGAACACTTTAGAGGGTTGCGTAGAGGTCTTGGTCGTGCTGTGTGTGGCAACAGTGTTACTAGACAGTTACTTAGAGCAAAATAAATACAAACTTGTGACACTATTCTCTCTTACTTTTTATGTTTTAAGCATTTGACTATCGAACACTTTGGAGGGTTACGTAGAGGTCTTGGTCATGCTGTGTGTGGCAACAGTGTTACTAGGCAGTTACTTAGAGCAAAGTAAATACAAACTTGTGACACTATTCTCTCTTACTTTTTATGTTTTAAGCATTTGACTATCGAACACTTTGGAGGGTTACGTAGAGGTCTTGGTCATGCTGTGTGTGCAACAGTGTTACTAGGCAGTTACTTAGAGCAAAATAAATACAAACTTGTGACACTATTCTCTCTTACTTTTTATGTTTTAAGCATTTGACTATCGAACACTTTCGAGGGTTACGTAGAGGTCTTGGTCATGCTGTGTGTGGCAACAGTGTTACTAGGCAGTTACTTAGAGCAAAAGAAATACAAACTTGTGACACTATTCTCTCTTACTTTTTATGTTTTAAGCATTTGACTATCGAACACTTTAGAGGGTTACGTAGAGGTCTTGGTCGTGCTGTGTGTGGCAACAGTGTTACTAGACAGTTACTTAGAGCAAAATAAATACAAACTCGTGACACTATTCTTTCACCTTCTTATATTTTAAGCATTTGACTATCGAACACTTTAGAGGGTTACGTAGAGGTCTTGGTCATGCTGTGTGTGGCAACAGTGTTACTAGACAGATCCTTAGAGCAAAATAAATACAAACTCGTGACACTATTCTTTCTTACTTTTTATGTTTTAAGCATTTGACTATCGAACACTTTGGAGGGTTACGTAGAGGTCTTGGTCATGCTGTGTGTGGCAACATTGTTACTAGACAGTAACTTAGAGCAAAATAAATACAAACTTGTGACACTATTCTTTCTTACTTTTTATGTTTTAAGCATTTGACTATCGAACACTTTAGAGGGTTACGTAGAGGTCTTGGTCATGCTGTGTGTGGCAACAGTGTTACTAGACAGGTACTTAGAGCAAAATAAATACAAACTTGTGACACTATTCTCTCTTACTTTTTATGTTTTAAGCATTTGACTATCGAACACTTTAGAGGGTTACGTAGAGGTCTTGGTCATGCTGTGTGTGCAACAGTGTTACTAGACAGTTACTTAGAGCAAAATAAATACAAACTTGTGACACTATTCTTTCTTACTTTTTATGTTTTAAGCAATTGACTATCGAACACTTTAGAGGGTTACGTAGAGGTCTTGGTCGTGCTGTGTGTGGCAACAGTGTTACTAGACAGTTACTTAGAGCAAAATAAATACAAACTTGTGACACTTCTTTCACCTTTTTATGTTTTAAGCATTTGACTATCGAACACTTTAGAGGGTTACGTAGAGGTCTTGGTCGTGCTGTGTGTGGCAACAGTGTTACTAGACAGTTCCTTAGAGCAAAAAAAATACAAACTCGTGACACTATTCTTTCTTATTTTTTATGTTTTAAGCATTTGACTATCGAACACTTTAGATGGTTACGTAGAGGTCTTGGTCATGCTGTGTGTGGCAACAGTGTTACTAGACAGTTACTTAGAGCAAAATAAATACAAACTTGTGACACTATTCTTTCTTACTTTTTATGTTTTAAGCATTTGACTATCGAACACTTTGGAGGGTTACGTAGAGGTCCTGGTCATGCTGTGTGTGGCAACAGTGTTACTAGACAGTAACTTAGAGCAAAATAAATACAAACTCGTGACACTATTCTTCCTTACTTTTTTGTTTTAAGCATTTGAATACCAAACACTTTGGCGGGTTACGTAGAGGTTTGGTCATGCTGTGTGTGGCAACAGTGTTACTAGACAGTTACTTAGAGCAAAATAAATAAAAACTCGTGACACTATTCTTCCTTACTTTTTTGTTTTAAGCATTTGAATACCAAACACTTTGGCGGGTTACGTAGAGGTTAGTCATGCTGTGTGCGGCAACAGTGTTACTACTCAGTTACTTAGAGCAAAATAAATAAAAACTCGTGACACTATTCTTCCTTACTTTTTTGTTTTAAGCATTTGAATACCGAACACTATGGTGGGTTACGAAGAGGTCTTGGTCATGCTGGATATCAGACTATGTTACTAGACAGTTACTTTGAGCAAAATAAATACAAACTGGTGACACTATTCTTACTTACTGCTTTGTTTTAAGAATTTAAATACCGAACACTATTGTGGGTTACGTAGAGGTCTTGGTCATGCTGTGTGTGGCAACAGTGTTACTAGACAGTTACTTAGAGCAAAAGAAATACAAACTTGTGACACTATTCTTTCTTACTTTTTATGTTTTAAGCATTTGACTATCGAACACTTTGGAGGGTTACGTTGAGGTCTTGGTCATGCTGTGTGTGGCAACAGTGTTACTAGACAGTTACTTAGAGCAAAAGAAATACAAACTTGTGACACTATTCTTTCTTACTTTTTATGTTTTAAGCATTTGACTATCGAACACTTTGGAGGGTTACGTAGAGGTCTTGGTCATGCTGTGTGTGGCAACAGTGTTACTAGACAGTAACTTAGAGCAAAAGAAATACAAACTTGTGACACTATTCTTTCTTACTTTTTATGTTTTAAGCATTTGACTATCGAACACTTTGGAGGGTTACGTAGAGGTCTTGGTCATGCTGTGTGTGGCAACAGTGTTACTACACAGTTACTTAGAGCAAAATAAATACAAACTCGTGACACTATTCTTCCTTACTTTTTTGTTTTAAGCGTTTGAATACCAAACACTTTGAAGGGTTACGTAGAGGTCTTGGTCATGCTGTGTGTGGCAACAGTGTTACTAGACAGTAACTTAGAGCAAAATAAATACAAACTTGTGACACTATTCTTTCTTACTTTTTATGTTTTAAGCATTTGCCTATCGAACACCTTGGAGGGTTACGTATAGGTCTTGGTCATGCTGTGTGTGGCAACAGTGTTACTAGACAGTAACTTAGAGCAAAATAAATACAAACTTGTGACACTATTCTTTCTTACTTTTTATGTTTTAAGCATTTGACTATCGAACACTTTGGAGGGTTACGTAGAGGTCTTGGTCATGCTGTGTGTGGCAACAGTGTTACTAGACAGTAACTTAGAGCAAAATAAATACAAACTTGTGACACTATTCTTTCTTACTTTTTATGTTTTAAGCATTTGACTATCGAACACTTTGGAGGGTTACGTAGAGGTCTTGGTCATGCTGTGTGTGGCAACAGTGTTGCTAGACAGTAACTTAGAGCAAAATAAATACAAACTTGTGACACTATTCTTTCTTACTTTTTATGTTTTAAGCATTTGACTATCGAACACTTTGGAGGGTTACGTAGAGGTCTTGGTCATGCTGTGTGTGGCAACAGTGTTGCTAGACAGTAACTTAGAGCAAAATAAATACAAACTTGTGACACTATTCTTTCTTACTTTTTATGTTTTAAGCATTTGACTATCGAACACTTTGGAGGGTTACGTAGAGGTCTTGGTCATGCTGTGTGTGGCAACAGTGTTACTAGACAGTAACTTAGAGCAAAATAAATACAAACTTGTGACACTATTCTTTCTTACTTTTCATGTTTTAAGCATTTGACTATCGAACACTTTAGAGGGTTACGTAGAGGTTTTGGTCATGCTGTGTGTGGCAACAGTGTTACTAGACAGTTCCTTAGAGCAAAATAAATACAAACTCGTGACACTATTCTTTCTTACTTTTTATGTTTTAAGCATTTGACTATCGAACACTTTGGAGGGTTACGTAGAGGTCTTGGTCATGCTGTGTGTGGCAACAGTGTTACTAGACAGTAACCTAGAGCAAAATAAATACAAACTTGTGACACTATTCTTTCTTACTTTTTATGTTTTAAGCATTTGACTATCGAACACTTTGGAGGGTTACGTAGAGGCCTTGGTCATGCTGTGTGTGGCAACAGTGTTACTAGACAGTAACTTAGAGCAAAATAAATACAAACTCGTGACACTATTCTTTCTTACTTTTTATGTTTTAAGCATTTGACTATCGAACACTTTGGAGGGTTACGTAGAGGTCTTGGTCATGCTGTGTGTGGCAACATTGTTACTAGACAGTAACTTAGAGCAAAATAAATACAAACTTGTGACACTATTCTTTCTTACTTTTTATGTTTTAAGCATTTGACTATCGAACACTTTAGAGGGTTACGTAGAGGTCTTGGTCATGCTGTGTGTGGCAACAGTGTTACTAGACAGGTACTTAGAGCAAAATAAATACAAACTTGTGACACTATTCTCTCTTACTTTTTATGTTTTAAGCATTTGACCATCGAACACTTTAGAGGGTTACGTAGAGGTCTTGGTCATGCTGTGTGTGCAACAGTGTTACTAGACAGTTACTTAGAGCAAAATAAATACAAACTTGTGACACTATTCTTTCTTACTTTTTATGTTTTAAGCAATTTACTATCGAACACTTTGGAGGGTTACGTAGAGGTCTTGGTCATGCTGTGTGTGGCAACAGTGTTACTAGACAGTAACTTAAGGCAAAATAAATACAAACTTTTGACACTATTCTTTCTTAATTTTTATGTTTTAAGCATTTGACTATCGAACACTTTGGAGGGTTACGTAGAGGTCCTGGTCATGCTCTGTGTGGCAACAGTGTTACTAGACAGTAACTTAGAGCAAAATAAATACAAACTCGTGACACTATTCTTCCTTACTTTTTTGTTTTAAGCATTTGAATACCAAACACTTTGGCGGGTTACGTAGAGGTTTGGTCATGCTGTGTGTGGCAACAGTGTTACTAGACAGTTACTTAGAGCAAAATAAATAAAAACTCGTGACACTATTCTTCCTTACTTTTTTGTTTTAAGCATTTGAATACCGAACACTATGGTGGGTTACGAAGAGTTCTTGGTCATGCTGGATATCAGACTATGTTACTAGACAGTTACTTTGAGCAAAATAAATACAAACTGGTGACACTATTCTTACTTACTGCTTTGTTTTAAGAATTTAAATACCGAACACTATTGTGGGTTACGTAGAGGTCTTGGTCATGCTGTGTGTGGCAACAGTGTTACTAGACAGTTACTTAGAGCAAAAGAAATACAAACTTGTGACACTATTCTTTCTTACTTTTTATGTTTTAAGCATTTGACTATCGAACACTTTGGAGGGTTACGTAGAGGTCTTGGTCATGCTGTGTGTGGCAACAGTGTTACTAGACAGTTACTTAGAGCAAAAGAAATACAAACTTGTGACACTATTCTTTCTTACTTTTTATGTTTTAAGCATTTGACTATCGAACACTTTGGAGGGTTACGTAGAGGTCTTGGTCATGCTGTGTGTGGCAACAGTGTTACTAGACAGTAACTTAGAGCAAAAGAAATACAAACTTGTGACACTATTCTTTCTTACTTTTTATGTTTTAAGCATTTGACTATCGAACACTTTGGAGGGTTACGTAGAGGTCTTGGTCATGCTGTGTGTGGCAACAGTGTTACTAGACAGTAACTTAGAGCAAAAGAAATACAAACTTGTGACACTATTCTTTCTTACTTTTTATGTTTTAAGCATTTGACTATCGAACACTTTGGAGGGTTACGTAGAGGTCTTGGTCATGCTGTGTGTGGCAACAGTGTTACTACACAGTTACTTAGAGCAAAATAAATACAAACTCGTGACACTATTCTTCCTTACTTTTTTGTTTTAAGCGTTTGAATACCAAACACTTTGAAGGGTTACGTAGAGGTTTTGGTCATGCTGTGTGTGGCAACAGTGTTACTAGACAGTAACTTAGAGCAAAATAAATACAAACTTGTGACACTATTCTTTCTTACTTTTCATGTTTTAAGCATTTGACTATCGAACACTTTGGAGGGTTACGTATAGGTCTTGGTCATGCTGTGTGTGGCAACAGTGTTACTAGACAGTAACTTAGAGCAAAATAAATACAAACTTGTGACACTATTCTTTCTTACTTTTTATGTTTTAAGCATTTGACTATCGAACACTTTGGAGGGTTACGTAGAGGTCTTGGTCATGCTGTGTGTGGCAACAGTGTTACTAGACAGTAACTTAGAGCAAAATAAATACAAACTTGTGACACTATTCTTTCTTACTTTTCATGTTTTAAGCATTTGACTATCGAACACTTTAGAGGGTTACGTAGAGGTCTTGGTCATGCTGTGTGTGGCAACAGTGTTACTAGACAGTTCCTTAGAGCAAAATAAATACAAACTCGTGACACTATTCTTTCTTACTTTTTATGTTTTAAGCATTTGACTATCGAACACTTTGGAGGGTTACGTAGAGGTCTTGGTCATGCTGTGTGTGGCAACAGTGTTACTAGACAGTAACCTAGAGCAAAATAAATACAAACTTGTGACACTATTCTTTCTTACTTTTTATGTTTTAAGCATTTGACTATCGAACACTTTGGAGGGTTACGTAGAGGCCTTGGTCATGCTGTGTGTGGCAACAGTGTTACTAGACAGTAACTTAGAGCAAAATAAATACAAACTCGTGACACTATTCTTTCTTACTTTTATGTTTTAAGCATTTGACTATCGAACACTTTGGAGGGTTACGTAGAGGTCTTGGTCATGCTGTGTGTGGCAACAGTGTTACTAGACAGTAACTTAGAGCAAAATAAATACAAACTTGTGACACTATTCTTTCTTACTTTTTATGTTTTAAGCATTTGACTATCGAACACTTTGGAGGGTTACGTAGAGGTCTTGGTCATGCTGTGTGTGGCAACAGTGTTACTAGACAGTTACTTAGAGCAAAATAAATACAAACTTGTGACACTATTCTTTCTTACTTTTTATGTCTTAAGCATTTGACTATCGAACACTTTGGAGGGTTACGTAGAAGTCTTGGTCATGCTGTGTGTGGCAACAGTGTTACTAGACAGTAACTTAGAGCAAAATAAATACAAACTTGTGACACTATTCTTTCTTACTATTTATGTTTTAAGCATTTGACTATCGAACACTTTGGAGGGTTACGTAGAGGTCTTGGTCATGCTGTGTGTGGCAACAGTGTTACTAGACAGTAACTTAGAGCAAAATAAATACAAACTTGTGACACTATTCTTTCTTACTTTTTATGTTTTAAGCATTTGACTATCGAACACTTTGGAGGGTTACGTAGAGGTCTTGGTCATGCTGTGTGTGGCAACAGTGATACTAGCCAGTAACTTAGAGCAAAATAAATACAAACTTGTGACACTATTCTTTCTTACTTTTTATGTTTTAAGCATTTGACCATCGAACACTTTGGAGGGTTACGTAGAGGTCTTGGTCATGCTGTGTGTGGCAACAGTGTTACTTGACAGTAACTTAGAGCAAAATAAATACAAACTTGTGACACTATTCTTTCTTACTTTTTATGTTTTAAGCATTTGACTATCGAACACTTTGGAGGGTTACGTAGAGGTCTTGGTCATGCTGTGTGTGGCAACATTGTTACTAGACAGTAACTTAGAGCAAAATAAATACAAACTTGTGACACTATTCTTTCTTACTTTTTATGTTTTACGCATTTGACTATCGAACACTTTGGAGGGTTACGTAGAGGTCTTGGTCATGCTGTGTGTGGCAACAGTGTTACTAGACAGTTACTTAGAGCAAAATAAATACAAACTTGTGACACTATTCTTTCTTACTTTTTATGTCTTAAGCATTTGACTATCGAACACTTTGGAGGGTTACGTAGAGGTCTTGGTCATGCTGTGTGTGGCAACAGTGTTACTAGACAGTAACTTAGAGCAAAATAAATACAAACTTGTGACACTATTCTTTCTTACTTTTTATGTTTTAAGCATTTGACTATCGAACACTTTGGAGGGTTACGTAGAGGTCTTGGTCATGCTGTGTGTGGCAACAGTGTTACTAGACAGTAACTTAGAGCAAAATAAATACAAACTTGTGACACTATTCTTTCTTACTTTTTATGTTTTAAGCATTTGACTATCGAACACTTTGGAGGGTTACGTAGAGGTCTTGGTCATGCTGTGTGTGGCAACAGAGATACTAGCCAGTAACTTAGAGCAAAATAAATACAAACTTGTGACACTATTCTTTCTTACTTTTTATGTTTTAAGCATTTGACCATCGAACACTTTGGAGGGTTACGTAGAGGTCTTGGTCATGCTGTGTGTGGCAACAGTGTTACTAGACAGCAACTTAGAGCAAAATAAATACAAACTTGTGACACTATTCTTTCTTACTTTTTATGTTTTAAGCATTTGTCTATCGAACACTTTGGAGGGTTACGTAGAGGTCTTGGTCATGCTGTGTGTGGCAACAGTGTTACTAGACAGTAACTTAGAGCAAAATAAATACAAACTTGTGACACTATTCTTTCTTACTTTTCATGTTTTAAGCATTTGACTATCGAACACTTTAGAGGGTTACGTAGAGGTCTTGGTCATGCTGTGTGTGGCAACAGTGTTACTAGACAGTTCCTTAGAGCAAAATAAATACAAACTCGTGACACTATTCTTTCTTACTTTTTATGTTTTAAGCATTTGACTATCGAACACTTTGGAGGGTTACGTAGAGGTCTTGGTCATGCTGTGTGTGGCAACAGTGTTACTAGACAGTAACCTAGAGCAAAATA
Source organism: Prosapia bicincta (assembly GCA_036971475.1). Taxonomy (NCBI): domain Eukaryota; kingdom Metazoa; phylum Arthropoda; class Insecta; order Hemiptera; family Cercopidae; genus Prosapia; species Prosapia bicincta. The sequence continues at coordinate 29,632,924 of JBAIZL010000007.1, forward strand.
AATACAAACTTGTGACACTATTCTTTCTTACTTTTTATGTTTTAAGCATTTGACTATCGAACACTTTGGAGGGTTACGTAGAGGCCTTGGTCATGCTGTGTGTGGCAACAGTGTTACTAGACAGTAACTTAGAGCAAAATAAATACAAACTCGTGACACTATTCTTTCTTACTTTTTATGTTTTAAGCATTTGACTATCGAACACTTTGGAGGGTTACGTAGAGGTCTTGGTCATGCTGTGTGTGGCAACAGTGTTACTAGACAGTAACTTAGAGCAAAATAAATACAAACTTGTGACACTATTCTTTCTTACTTTTTATGTTTTAAGCATTTGACTATCGAACACTTTGGAGGGTTACGTAGAGGTCTTGGTCATGCTGTGTGTGGCAACAGTGTTACTAGACAGTTACTTAGAGCAAAATAAATACAAACTTGTGACACTATTCTTTCTTACTTTTTATGTCTTAAGCATTTGACTATCGAACACTTTGGAGGGTTACGTAGAGGTCTTGGTCATGCTGTGTGTGGCAACAGTGTTACTAGACAGTAACTTAGAGCAAAATAAATACAAACTTGTGACACTATTCTTTCTTACTTTTTATGTTTTAAGCATTTGACTATCGAACACTTTGGAGGGTTACGTAGAGGTCTTGGTCATGCTGTGTGTGGCAACAGTGTTACTAGACAGTAACTTAGAGCAAAATAAATACAAACTTGTGACACTATTCTTTCTTACTTTTTATGTTTTAAGCATTTGACTATCGAACACTTTGGAGGGTTACGTAGAGGTCTTGGTCATGCTGTGTGTGGCAACAGTGATACTAGCCAGTAACTTAGAGCAAAATAAATACAAACTTGTGACACTATTCTTTCTTACTTTTTATGTTTTAAGCATTTGACCATCGAACACTTTGGAGGGTTACGTAGAGGTCTTGGTCATGCTGTGTGTGGCAACAGTGTTACTTGACAGTAACTTAGAGCAAAATAAATACAAACTTGTGACACTATTCTTTCTTACTTTTTATGTTTTAAGCATTTGACTATCGAACACTTTGGAGGGTTACGTAGAGGTCTTGGTCATGCTGTGTGTGGCAACAGTGTTACTAGACAGTAACTTAGAGCAAAATAAATACAAACTTGTGACACTATTCTTTCTTACTTTTTATGTTTTAAGCATTTGACTATCGAACACTTTGGAGGGTTACGTAGAGGTCTTGGTCATGCTGTGTGTGGCAACATTGTTACTAGACAGTAACTTAGAGCAAAATAAATACAAACTTGTGACACTATTCTTTCTTACTTTTTATGTTTTAAGCATTTGACTATCGAACACTTTGGAGGGTTACGTAGAGGTCTTGGTCATGCTGTGTGTGGCAACATTGTTACTAGACAGTAACTTCGAGCAAAATAAATACAAAATTGTGACACTATTCTTTCTTACTTTTTATGTTTTAAGCATTTGACTATCGAACACTTTGGAGGGTTACGTAGAGGTCTTGGTCATGCTGTGTGTGGCAACAGTGTTACTAGACAGTAACTTAGAGCAAAATAAATACAAACTTGTGACACTATTCTTTCTTACTTTTTATGTTTTAAGCATTTGACTATCGAACACTTTAGAGGGTTACGTAGAGGTCTTGGTCATGCTGTGTGTGGCAACAGTGTTACTAGACAGTAACTTAGAGCAAAATAAATACAAACTTGTGACACTATTCTTTCTTACTTTTTTTGTTTTAAGCATTTGACTATCGAACACTTTGGAGGGTTACGTAGAGGTCTTGGTCATGCTGTGTGTGGCAACAGTGTTACTAGACAGTAACTTAGAGCAAAAGAAATACAAACTTGTGACACTATTCTTTCTTACTTTTTATGTTTTAAGCATTTGACTATCGAACACTTTGGAGGGTTACGTAGAGGTCTTGGTCATGCTGTGTGTGGCAACAGTGTTACTAGACAGTAACTTAGAGCAAAAGAAATACAAACTTGTGACACTATTCTTTCTTACTTTTTATGTTTTAAGCATTTGACTATCGAACACTTTGGAGGGTTACGTAGAGGTCTTGGTCATGCTGTGTGTGGCAACAGTGTTACTACACAGTTACTTAGAGCAAAATAAATACAAACTCGTGACACTATTCTTCCTTACTTTTTTGTTTTAAGCGTTTGAATACCAAACACTTTGAAGGGTTACGTAGAGGTCTTGGTCATGCTGTGTGTGGCAACAGTGTTACTAGACAGTAACTTAGAGCAAAATAAATACAAACTTGTGACACTATTCTTTCTTACTTTTTATGTTTTAAGCATTTGACTATCGAACACTTTGGAGGGTTACGTATAGGTCTTGGTCATGCTGTGTGTGACAACAGTGTTACTAGACAGTAACTTAGAGCAAAATAAATACAAACTTGTGACACTATTCTTTCTTACTTTTTATGTTTTAAGCATTTGACTATCGAACACTTTGGAGGGTTACGTAGAGGTCTTGGTCATGCTGTGTGTGGAAACAGTATTACTAGACAGTAACTTAGAGCAAAATAAATACAAACTTGTGACACTATTCTTCCTTACTTTTTTGTTTTAAGCGTTTGAATACCAAACACTTTGAAGGGTTACGTAGAGGTCTTGGTCATGCTGTGTGTGGCAACAGTGTTACTAGACAGTAACTTAGAGCAAAATAAATACAAACTTGTGACACTATTCTTTCTTACTTTTTATGTTTTAAGCATTTAACTATCGAACACTTTGGAGGGTTACGTAGAGGTCTTGGTCATGCTGTGTGTGGCAACAGTGTTACTAGACAGTAACTTAGAGCAAAATAAATACAAACTTGTGACACTATTCTTTCTTACTTTTTATGTTTTAAGCATTTGACTATCGAACACTTTGGAGGGTTACGTAGAGGTCTTGGTCATGCTGTGTGTGGCAACAGTGTTGCTAGACAGTAACTTAGAGCAAAATAAATACAAACTTGTGACACTATTCTTTCTTACTTTTTATGTTTTAAGCATTTGACTATCGAACACTTTGGAGGGTTACGTAGAGGTCTTGGTCATGCTGTGTGTGGCAACAGTGTTACTAGACAGTAACTTAGAGCAAAATAAATACAAACTTGTGACACTATTCTTTCTTACTTTTCATGTTTTAAGCATTTGACTATCGAACACTTTAGAGGGTTACGTAGAGGTCTTGGTCATGCTGTGTGTGGCAACAGTGTTACTAGACAGTTCCTTAGAGCAAAATAAATACAAACTCGTGACACTATTCTTTCTTACTTTTTATGTTTTAAGCATTTGACTATCGAACACTTTGGAGGGTTACGTAGAGGTCTTGGTCATGCTGTGTGTGGCAACAGTGTTACTAGACAGTAACCTAGAGCAAAATAAATACAAACTTGTGACACTATTCTTTCTTACTTTTTATGTTTTAAGCATTTGACTATCGAACACTTTGGAGGGTTACGTAGAGGCCTTGGTCATGCTGTGTGTGGCAACAGTGTTACTAGACAGTAACTTAGAGCAAAATAAATACAAACTCGTGACACTATTCTTTCTTACTTTTTATGTTTTAAGCATTTGACTATCGAACACTTTGGAGGGTTACGTAGAGGTCTTGGTCATGCTGTGTGTGGCAACAGTGTTACTAGACAGTAACTTAGAGCAAAATAAATACAAACTTGTGACACTATTCTTTCTTACTTTTTATGTTTTAAGCATTTGACTATCGAACACTTTGGAGGGTTACGTAGAGGTCTTGGTCATGCTGTGTGTGGCAACAGTGTTACTAGCCAGTAACTTAGAGCAAAATAAATACAAACTTGTGACACTATTCTTTCTTACTTTTTATGTTTTAAGCATTTGACCATCGAACACTTTGGAGGGTTACGTAGAGGTCTTGGTCATGCTGTGTGTGGCAACAGTGTTACTAGACAGTAACTTAGAGCAAAATAAATACAAACTTGTGACACTATTCTTTCTTACTTTTTATGTTTTAAGCATTTGACTATCGAACACTTTGGAGGGTTACGTAGAGGTCTTGGTCATGCTGTGTGTGGCAACAGTGTTACTAGACAGTAACTTAGAGCAAAATAAATACAAACTTGTGACACTATTCTTTATTACTTTTTATGTTTTAAGCATTTGACTATCGAACACTTTGGAGGGTTACGTAGAGGTCTTGGTCATGCTGTGTGTGGCAACATTGATACTAGACAGTAACTTAGAGCAAAATAAATACAAACTTGTGACACTATTCTTTCTTACTTTTTATGTTTTAAGCATTTGACTATCGAACACTTTGGAGGGTTACGTAGAGGTCTTGGTCATGCTGTGTGTTGCAACAGTGTTACTAGACAGTAACTTAGAGCAAAATAAATACAAACTTGTGACACTATTCTTTCTTACTTTTTATGTTTTAAGCATTTGACTATCGAACACTTTAGAGGGTTACGTAGAGGTCTTGGTCATGCTGTGTGTGGCAACAGTGTTACTAGACAGTAACTTAGAGCAAAATAAATACAAACTTGTGACACTATTCTTTCTTACTTTTTTTGTTTTAAGCATTTGACTATCGAACACTTTGGAGGGTTACGTAGAGGTCTTGGTCATGCTGTGTGTGGCAACAGTGTTACTAGACAGTAACTTAGAGCAAAATAAATACAAACATGTGACACTATTCTTTTTTACTTTTTATGTTTTAAGCATTTGACTATCGAACACTTTGGAGGGTTACGTAGAGGTCTTGGTCATGCTGTGTGTGGCAACAGTGTTACTAGACAGTAACTTAGGGCAAAATAAATACAAACTTGTGACACTATTCTTTCTTACTTTTTATGTTTTAGGCATTTGACTATCGAACACTTTGGAGGGTTACGTAGAGGTCTTGGTCATGCTGTGTGTGGCAACAGTGTTACTAGACAGTAACTTAGAGCAAAATAAATACAAACTTGTGACACTATTCTTTCTTACTTTTTATGTTTTAAGCATTTGACTATCGAACACTTTGGAGGGTTACGTAGAGGCCTTGGTCATGCTGTGTGTGGCAACAGTGTTACTAGACAGTAACTTAGAGCAAAATAAATACAAACTCGTGACACTATTCTTTCTTACTTTTTATGTTTTAAGCATTTGACTATCGAACACTTTGGAGGGTTACGTAGAGGTCTTGGTCATGCTGTGTGTGGCAACAGTGTTACTAGACAGTAACTTAGAGCAAAATAAATACAAACTTGTGACACTATTCTTTCTTACTTTTTATGTTTTAAGCATTTGACTATCGAACACTTTGGAGGGTTACGTAGAGGTCTTGGTCATGCTGTGTGTGGCAACAGTGTTACTAGACAGTAACTTAGAGCAAAATAAATACAAACTTGTGACACTATTCTTTCTTACTTTTTATGTTTTAAGCATTTGACTATCGAACACTTTGGAGGGTTACGTAGAGGTCTTGGTCATGCTGTGTGTGGCAACAGTGTAACTTGCCAGTAACTTAGAGCAAAATAAATACAAACTTGTGACACTATTCTTTCTTACTTTTTATGTTTTAAGCATTTGACCATCGAACACTTTGGAGGGTTACGTAGAGGTCTTGGTCATGCTGTGTGTGGCAACAGTGTTACTAGACAGTAACTTAGAGCAAAATAAATACAAACTTGTGACACTATTCTTTCTTACTTTTTATGTTTTAAGCATTTGACTATCGAACACTTTGGAGGGTTACGTAGAGGTCTTGGTCATGCTGTGTGTGGCAACAGTGTTACTAGACAGTAACTTAGAGCAAAATAAATACAAACTTGTGACACTATTCTTTATTACTTTTTATGTTTTAAGCATTTGACTATCGAACACTTTGGAGGGTTACGTAGAGGTCTTGGTCATGCTGTGTGTGGCAACATTGTTACTAGACAGTAACTTCGAGCAAAATAAATACAAAATTGTGACACTATTCTTTCTTACTTTTTATGTTTTAAGCATTTGACTATCGAACACTTTGGAGGGTTACGTAGAGGTCTTGGTCATGCTGTGTGTGGCAACAGTGTTACTAGACAGTAACTTAGAGCAAAATAAATACAAACTTGTGACACTATTCTTTCTTACTTTTTATGTTTTAAGCATTTGACTATCGAACACTTTAGAGGGTTACGTAGAGGTCTTGGTCATGCTGTGTGTGGCAACAGTGTTACTAGACAGTAACTTAGAGCAAAATAAATACAAACTTGTGACACTATTCTTTCTTACTTTTTTTGTTTTAAGCATTTGACTATCGAACACTTTGGAGGGTTACGTAGAGGTCTTGGTCATGCTGTGTGTGGCAACAGTGTTACTAGACAGTAACTTAGAGCAAAATAAATACAAACTTGTGACACTATTCTTTTTTACTTTTTATGTTTTAAGCATTTGACTATCGAACACTTTGGAGGGTTACGTAGAGGTCTTGGTCATGCTGTGTGTGGCAACAGTGTTACTAGACAGTAACTTAGGGCAAAATAAATACAAACTTGTGACACTATTCTTTCTTACTTTTTATGTTTTAGGCATTTGACTATCGAACACTTTGGAGGGTTACGTAGAGGTCTTGGTCATGCTGTGTGTGGCAACAGTGTTACTAGACAGTAACTTAGAGCAAAATAAATACAAACTTGTGACACTATTCTTTCTTACTTTTTATGTTTTAAGCATTTGACTATCGAACACTTTGGAGGGTTACGTAGAGGTCTTGGTCATGCTGTGTGTGGCAACAGTGTTACTAGGCAGTTACTTAGAGCAAAATAAATACAAACTTGTGACACTATTCTTTTTTACTTTTTATGTTTTAAGCATTTGACTATCGAACACTTTGGAGGGTTACGTAGAGGTCTTGGTCATGCTGTGTGTGGCAACAGTGTTACTAGACAGCAACTTAGAGCAAAATAAATACAAACTTGTGACACTATTCTTTCTTACTTTTTATGTTTTAAGCATTTGACTATCGAACACTTTGGAGGGTTACGTAGAGGTCTTGGTCATGCTGTGTGTGGCAACAGTGTTACTAGACAGTAACTTAGAGCAAAATAAATACAAACTTGTGACACTATTCTTTCTTACTTTTCATGTTTTAAGCATTTGACTATCGAACACTTTAGAGGGTTACGTAGAGGTCTTGGTCATGCTGTGTGTGGCAACAGTGTTACTAGACAGTTCCTTAGAGCAAAATAAATACAAACTCGTGACACTATTCTTTCTTACTTTTTATGTTTTAAGCATTTGACTATCGAACACTTTGGAGGGTTACGTAGAGGTCTTGGTCATGCTGTGTGTGGCAACAGTGTTACTAGACAGTAACCTAGAGCAAAATAAATACAAACTTGTGACACTATTCTTTCTTACTTTTTATGTTTTAAGCATTTGACTATCGAACACTTTGGAGGGTTACGTAGAGGCCTTGGTCATGCTGTGTGTGGCAACAGTGTTACTAGACAGTAACTTAGAGCAAAATAAATACAAACTCGTGACACTATTCTTTCTTACTTTTTATGTTTTAAGCATTTGACTATCGAACACTTTGGAGGGTTACGTAGAGGTCTTGGTCATGCTGTGTGTGGCAACAGTGTTACTAGACAGTAACTTAGAGCAAAATAAATACAAACTTGTGACACTATTCTTTCTTACTTTTTATGTTTTAAGCATTTGACTATCGAACACTTTGGAGGGTTACGTAGAGGTCTTGGTCATGCTGTGTGTGGCAACAGTGTTACTAGACAGTTACTTAGAGCAAAATAAATACAAACTTGTGACACTATTCTTTCTTACTTTTTATGTCTTAAGCATTTGACTATCGAACACTTTGGAGGGTTACGTAGAGGTCTTGGTCATGCTGTGTGTGGCAACAGTGTTACTAGACAGTAACTTAGAGCAAAATAAATACAAACTTGTGACACTATTCTTTCTTACTTTTTATGTTTTAAGCATTTGACTATCGAACACTTTGGAGGGTTACGTAGAGGTCTTGGTCATGCTGTGTGTGGCAACAGTGTTACTAGACAGTAACTTAGAGCAAAATAAATACAAACTTGTGACACTATTCTTTCTTACTTTTTATGTTTTAAGCATTTGACTATCGAACACTTTGGAGGGTTACGTAGAGGTCTTGGTCATGCTGTGTGTGGCAACAGTGATACTAGCCAGTAACTTAGAGCAAAATAAATACAAACTTGTGACACTATTCTTTCTTACTTTTTATGTTTTAAGCATTTGACCATCGAACACTTTGGAGGGTTACGTAGAGGTCTTGGTCATGCTGTGTGTGGCAACAGTGTTACTTGACAGTAACTTAGAGCAAAATAAATACAAACTTGTGACACTATTCTTTCTTACTTTTTATGTTTTAAGCATTTGACTATCGAACACTTTGGAGGGTTACGTAGAGGTCTTGGTCATGCTGTGTGTGGCAACAGTGTTACTAGACAGTAACTTAGAGCAAAATAAATACAAACTTGTGACACTATTCTTTCTTACTTTTTATGTTTTAAGCATTTGACTATCGAACACTTTGGAGGGTTACGTAGAGGTCTTGGTCATGCTGTGTGTGGCAACATTGTTACTAGACAGTAACTTAGAGCAAAATAAATACAAACTTGTGACACTATTCTTTCTTACTTTTTATGTTTTAAGCATTTGACTATCGAACACTTTGGAGGGTTACGTAGAGGTCTTGGTCATGCTGTGTGTGGCAACATTGTTACTAGACAGTAACTTCGAGCAAAATAAATACAAAATTGTGACACTATTCTTTCTTACTTTTTATGTTTTAAGCATTTGACTATCGAACACTTTGGAGGGTTACGTAGAGGTCTTGGTCATGCTGTGTGTGGCAACAGTGTTACTAGACAGTAACTTAGAGCAAAATAAATACAAACTTGTGACACTATTCTTTCTTACTTTTTATGTTTTAAGCATTTGACTATCGAACACTTTAGAGGGTTACGTAGAGGTCTTGGTCATGCTGTGTGTGGCAACAGTGTTACTAGACAGTAACTTAGAGCAAAATAAATACAAACTTGTGACACTATTCTTTCTTACTTTTTTTGTTTTAAGCATTTGACTATCGAACACTTTGGAGGGTTACGTAGAGGTCTTGGTCATGCTGTGTGTGGCAACAGTGTTACTAGACAGTAACTTAGAGCAAGATAAATACAAACTTGTGACACTATTCTTTTTTACTTTTTATGTTTTAAGCATTTGACTATCGAACACTTTGGAGGGTTGCGTAGAGGTCTTGGTCATGCTGTGTGTGGCAACAGTGTTACTAGACAGTAACTTAGGGCAAAATAAATACAAACTTGTGACACTATTCTTTCTTACTTTTTATGTTTTAGGCATTTGACTATCGAACACTTTGGAGGATTACGTAGAGGTCTTGGTCATGCTGTGTGTGGCAACAGTGTTACTAGACAGTAACTTAGAGCAAAATAAATACAAACTTGTGACACTATTCTTTCTTACTTTTTATGTTTTAAGCATTTGACTATCGAACACTTTGGAGGGTTACGTAGAGGTCTTGGTCATGCTGTGTGTGGCAACAGTGTTACTAGGCAGTTACTTAGAGCAAAATAAATACAAACTTGTGACACTATTCTTTCTTACTTTTTATGTTTTAAGCATTTTACTATCGAACACTTTGGAGGGTTACGTAGAGGTCTTGGTCATGCTGTGTGTGGCAACAGTGTTACTAGACAGCAACTTAGAGCAAAATAAATACAAACTTGTGACACTATTCTTTCTTACTTTTTATGTTTTAAGCATTTGACTATCGAACACTTTGGAGGGTTACGTAGAGGTCTTGGTCATGCTGTGTGTGGCAACATTGTTACTAGAGAGTAACTTAGAGAAAAATAAATACAAACTTGTGACACTATTCTTTCTTACTTTTTATGTTTTAAGCATTTGACTATCGAACACTTTGGAGGGTTACGTAGAGGTCTTGGTCATGCTGTGTGTGGCAGCATTGTTACTAGACAGTAACTTAGAGCAAAATAAATACAAACTTGTGACACTATTCTTTCTTACTTTTTATGTTTTAAGCATTTGACTATCGAACACTTTGGAGGGTTACGTAGAGGTCTTGGTCATACTGTGTGTGGCAACAGTGTTACTAGACAGTAACTTAGAGCAAAATAAATACAAACTTGTGACACTATTCTTTCTTACTTTTTATGTTTTAAGCATTTGACTATCGAACACTTTAGAGGGTTACGTAGAGGTCTTGGTCATGCTGTGTGTGGCAACAGTGTTACTAGACAGTAACTTAGAGCAAAATAAATACAAACTTGTGACACTATTCTTTCTTACTTTTTATGTTTTAAGCATTTGACTATCGAACACTTTGGAGGGTTACGTAGAGGTCTTGGTCATGCTGTGTGTGGCAACAGTGTTACTAGACAGTAACTTAGAGCAAAAGAAATACAAACTTGTGACACTATTCTTTCTTACTTTTTATGTTTTAAGCATTTGACTATCGAACACTTTGGAGGGTTACGTAGAGGTCTTGGTCATGCTGTGTGTGGCAACAGTGTTACTAGACAGTAACTTAGAGCAAAAGAAATACAAACTTGTGACACTATTCTTTCTTACTTTTTATGTTTTAAGCATTTGACTATCGAACACTTTGGAGGGTTACGTAGAGGTCTTGGTCATGCTGTGTGTGGCAACAGTGTTACTACACAGTTACTTAGAGCAAAATAAATACAAACTCGTGACACTATTCTTCCTTACTTTTTTGTTTTAAGCGTTTGAATACCAAACACTTTGAAGGGTTACGTAGAGGTCTTGGTCATGCTGTGTGTGGCAACAGTGTTACTAGACAGTAACTTAGAGCAAAATAAATACAAACTTGTGACACTATTCTTTCTTACTTTTTATGTTTTAAGCATTTGACTATCGAACACTTTGGAGGGTTACGTATAGGTCTTGGTCATGCTGTGTGTGACAACAGTGTTACTAGACAGTAACTTAGAGCAAAATAAATACAAACTTGTGACACTATTCTTTCTTACTTTTTATGTTTTAAGCATTTGACTATCGAACACTTTGGAGGGTTACGTAGAGGTCTTGGTCATGCTGTGTGTGGAAACAGTATTACTAGACAGTAACTTAGAGCAAAATAAATACAAACTTGTGACACTATTCTTCCTTACTTTTTTGTTTTAAGCGTTTGAATACCAAACACTTTGAAGGGTTACGTAGAGGTCTTGGTCATGCTGTGTGTGGCAACAGTGTTACTAGACAGTAACTTAGAGCAAAATAAATACAAACTTGTGACACTATTCTTTCTTACTTTTTATGTTTTAAGCATTTAACTATCGAACACTTTGGAGGGTTACGTAGAGGTCTTGGTCATGCTGTGTGTGGCAACAGTGTTACTAGACAGTAACTTAGAGCAAAATAAATACAAACTTGTGACACTATTCTTTCTTACTTTTTATGTTTTAAGCATTTGACTATCGAACACTTTGGAGGGTTACGTAGAGGTCTTGGTCATGCTGTGTGTGGCAACAGTGTTGCTAGACAGTAACTTAGAGCAAAATAAATACAAACTTGTGACACTATTCTTTCTTACTTTTTATGTTTTAAGCATTTGACTATCGAACACTTTGGAGGGTTACGTAGAGGTCTTGGTCATGCTGTGTGTGGCAACAGTGTTACTAGACAGTAACTTAGAGCAAAATAAATACAAACTTGTGACACTATTCTTTCTTACTTTTCATGTTTTAAGCATTTGACTATCGAACACTTTAGAGGGTTACGTAGAGGTCTTGGTCATGCTGTGTGTGGCAACAGTGTTACTAGACAGTTCCTTAGAGCAAAATAAATACAAACTCGTGACACTATTCTTTCTTACTTTTTATGTTTTAAGCATTTGACTATCGAACACTTTGGAGGGTTACGTAGAGGTCTTGGTCATGCTGTGTGTGGCAACAGTGTTACTAGACAGTAACCTAGAGCAAAATAAATACAAACTTGTGACACTATTCTTTCTTACTTTTTATGTTTTAAGCATTTGACTATCGAACACTTTGGAGGGTTACGTAGAGGCCTTGGTCATGCTGTGTGTGGCAACAGTGTTACTAGACAGTAACTTAGAGCAAAATAAATACAAACTCGTGACACTATTCTTTCTTACTTTTTATGTTTTAAGCATTTGACTATCGAACACTTTGGAGGGTTACGTAGAGGTCTTGGTCATGCTGTGTGTGGCAACAGTGTTACTAGACAGTAACTTAGAGCAAAATAAATACAAACTTGTGACACTATTCTTTCTTACTTTTTATGTTTTAAGCATTTGACTATCGAACACTTTGGAGGGTTACGTAGAGGTCTTGGTCATGCTGTGTGTGGCAACAGTGTTACTAGACAGTAACTTAGAGCAAAATAAATACAAACTTGTGACACTATTCTTTCTTACTTTTTATGTTTTAAGCATTTGACTATCGAACACTTTGGAGGGTTACGTAGAGGTCTTGGTCATGCTGTGTGTGGCAACAGTGTTACTAGCCAGTAACTTAGAGCAAAATAAATACAAACTTGTGACACTATTCTTTCTTACTTTTTATGTTTTAAGCATTTGACCATCGAACACTTTGGAGGGTTACGTAGAGGTCTTGGTCATGCTGTGTGTGGCAACAGTGTTACTAGACAGTAACTTAGAGCAAAATAAATACAAACTTGTGACACTATTCTTTCTTACTTTTTATGTTTTAAGCATTTGACTATCGAACACTTTGGAGGGTTACGTAGAGGTCTTGGTCATGCTGTGTGTGGCAACAGTGTTACTAGACAGTAACTTAGAGCAAAATAAATACAAACTTGTGACACTATTCTTTATTACTTTTTATGTTTTAAGCATTTGACTATCGAACACTTTGGAGGGTTACGTAGAGGTCTTGGTCATGCTGTGTGTGGCAACATTGATACTAGACAGTAACTTAGAGCAAAATAAATACAAACTTGTGACACTATTCTTTCTTACTTTTTATGTTTTAAGCATTTGACTATCGAACACTTTGGAGGGTTACGTAGAGGTCTTGGTCATGCTGTGTGTGGCAACAGTGTTACTAGACAGTAACTTAGAGCAAAATAAATACAAACTTGTGACACTATTCTTTCTTACTTTTTATGTTTTAAGCATTTGACTATCGAACACTTTAGAGGGTTACGTAGAGGTCTTGGTCATGCTGTGTGTGGCAACAGTGTTACTAGACAGTAACTTAGAGCAAAATAAATACAAACTTGTGACACTATTCTTTCTTACTTTTTTTGTTTTAAGCATTTGACTATCGAACACTTTGGAGGGTTACGTAGAGGTCTTGGTCATGCTGTGTGTGGCAACAGTGTTACTAGACAGTAACTTAGAGCAAAATAAATACAAACATGTGACACTATTCTTTTTTACTTTTTATGTTTTAAGCATTTGACTATCGAACACTTTGGAGGGTTACGTAGAGGTCTTGGTCATGCTGTGTGTGGCAACAGTGTTACTAGACAGTAACTTAGGGCAAAATAAATACAAACTTGTGACACTATTCTTTCTTACTTTTTATGTTTTAGGCATTTGACTATCGAACACTTTGGAGGGTTACGTAGAGGTCTTGGTCATGCTGTGTGTGGCAACAGTGTTACTAGACAGTAACTTAGAGCAAAATAAATACAAACTTGTGACACTATTCTTTCTTACTTTTTATGTTTTAAGCATTTGACTATCGAACACTTTGGAGGGTTACGTAGAGGCCTTGGTCATGCTGTGTGTGGCAACAGTGTTACTAGACAGTAACTTAGAGCAAAATAAATACAAACTCGTGACACTATTCTTTCTTACTTTTTATGTTTTAAGCATTTGACTATCGAACACTTTGGAGGGTTACGTAGAGGTCTTGGTCATGCTGTGTGTGGCAACAGTGTTACTAGACAGTAACTTAGAGCAAAATAAATACAAACTTGTGACACTATTCTTTCTTACTTTTTATGTTTTAAGCATTTGACTATCGAACACTTTGGAGGGTTACGTAGAGGTCTTGGTCATGCTGTGTGTGGCAACAGTGTTACTAGACAGTAACTTAGAGCAAAATAAATACAAACTTGTGACACTATTCTTTCTTACTTTTTATGTTTTAAGCATTTGACTATCGAACACTTTGGAGGGTTACGTAGAGGTCTTGGTCATGCTGTGTGTGGCAACAGTGTAACTTGCCAGTAACTTAGAGCAAAATAAATACAAACTTGTGACACTATTCTTTCTTACTTTTTATGTTTTAAGCATTTGACCATCGAACACTTTGGAGGGTTACGTAGAGGTCTTGGTCATGCTGTGTGTGGCAACAGTGTTACTAGACAGTAACTTAGAGCAAAATAAATACAAACTTGTGACACTATTCTTTCTTACTTTTTATGTTTTAAGCATTTGACTATCGAACACTTTGGAGGGTTACGTAGAGGTCTTGGTCATGCTGTGTGTGGCAACAGTGTTACTAGACAGTAACTTAGAGCAAAATAAATACAAACTTGTGACACTATTCTTTATTACTTTTTATGTTTTAAGCATTTGACTATCGAACACTTTGGAGGGTTACGTAGAGGTCTTGGTCATGCTGTGTGTGGCAACATTGTTACTAGACAGTAACTTAGAGCAAAATAAATACAAACTTGTGACACTATTCTTTCTTACTTTTTATGTTTTAAGCATTTGACTATCGAACACTTTGGAGGGTTACGTAGAGGTCTTGGTCATGCTGTGTGTGGCAACATTGTTACTAGACAGTAACTTCGAGCAAAATAAATACAAAATTGTGACACTATTCTTTCTTACTTTTTATGTTTTAAGCATTTGACTATCGAACACTTTGGAGGGTTACGTAGAGGTCTTGGTCATGCTGTGTGTGGCAACAGTGTTACTAGACAGTAACTTAGAGCAAAATAAATACAAACTTGTGACACTATTCTTTCTTACTTTTTATGTTTTAAGCATTTGACTGTCGAACACTTTGGAGGGTTACGTAGAGGTCTTGGTCATGCTGTGTGTGGCAACAGTGTTACTAAACAGTAACTTAGAACAAAATAAATACAAACTTGTGACACTATTCTTTCTTACTTTTTATGTTTTAAGCATTTGACTATCGAACACTTTGGAGGGTTACGTAGAGGTCTTGGTCATGCTGTGTGTGGCAACATTGTTACTAGACAGTAACTTAGAGAAAAATAAATACAAACTTGTGACACTATTCTTTCTTACTTTTTATGTTTTAAGCATTTGACTATCGAACACTTTGGAGGGTTACGTAGAGGTCTTGGTCATGCTGTGTGTGGCAACATTGTTACTAGACAGTAACTTAGAGCAAAATAAATACAAACTTGTGACACTATTCTTTCTTACTTTTTATGTTTTAAGCATTTGACTATCGAACACTTTGGAGGGTTACGTAGAGGTCTTGGTCATGCTGTGTGTGGCAACAGTGTTACTAGACAGTAACTTAGAGCAAAATAAATACAAACTTGTGACACTATTCTTTCTTACTTTTTATGTTTTAAGCATTTGACTATCGAACACTTTAGAGGGTTACGTAGAGGTCTTGGTCATGCTGTGTGTGGCAACAGTGTTACTAGACAGTAACTTAGAGCAAAATAAATACAAACTTGTGACACTATTCTTTCTTACTTTTTATGTTTTAAGCATTTGACTATCGAACACTTTGGAGGGTTACGTAGAGGTCTTGGTCATGCTGTGTGTGGCAACAGTGTTACTAGGCAGTTACTTAGAGCAGAATAAATACAAACTTGTGACACTATTCTTTCTTACTTTTTATGTTTTAAGCATTTGACTATCGAACACTTTGGAGGGTTACGTAGAGGTCTTGGTCATGCTGTGTGTGGCAACAGTGTTACTAGACAGCAACTTAGAGCAAAATAAATACAAACTTGTGACACTATTCTTTCTTACTTTTTATGTTTTAAGCATTTGACTATCGAACACTTTGGAGGGTTACGTAGAGGTCTTGGTCATGCTGTGTGTGGAAACAGTGTTACTAGACAGTAACTTAGAGCAAAATAAATACAAACTTGTGACACTATTCTTTCTTACTTTTTATGTTTTAAGCATTTGACTATCGAACACTTTGGAGGGTTACGTAGAGGTCTTGTTCATGCTGTGTGTGGCAACATTGTTACTAGACAGTAACTTAGAGAAAAATAAATACAAACTTGTGACACTATTCTTTCTTACTTTTTATGTTTTAAGCATTTGACTATCGAACACTTTGGAGGGTTACGTAGAGGTCTTGGTCATGCTGTGTGTGGCAACATTGTTACTAGACAGTAACTTAGAGCAAAATAAATACAAACTTGTGACACTATTCTTTCTTACTTTTTATGTTTTAAGCATTTGACTATCGAACACTTTGGAGGGTTACGTAGAGGTCTTGGTCATGCTGTGTGTCAACAGTGTTACTAGACAGTAACTTAGAGCAAAATAAATACAAACTTGTGACACTATTCTTTCTTACTTTTTATGTTTTAAGCATTTGACTATCGAACACTTTGGAGGGTTACGTAGAGGTCTTGGTCATGCTGTGTGTGGCAACATTGTTACTAGACAGTAACTTAGAGCAAAATAAATACAAACTTGTGACACTATTCTTTCTTACTTTTTATGTTTTAAGCATTTGACTATCTAACACTTTGGAGGGTTACGTAGAGGTCTTGGTCATGCTGTGTGTGGCAACAGTGTTACTAGACAGTAACTTAGAGCAAAATAAATACAAACTTGTGACACTATTCTTTCTTACTTTTTATGTTTTAAGCATTTGACTATCGAACACTTTAGAGGGTTACGTAGAGGTCTTGGTCATGCTGTGTGTGGCAACAGTGTTACTAGACAGTAACTTAGAGCAAAATAAATACAAACTTGTGACACTATTCTTTCTTACTTTTTATGTTTTAAGCATTTGACTATCGAACACTTTGGAGGGTTACGTAGAGGTCTTGGTCATGCTGTGTGTGGCAACAGTGTTACCAGGCAGTTACTTAGAGCAGAATAAATACAAACTTGTGACACTATTCTTTCTTACTTTTTATGTTTTAAGCATTTGACTATCGAACACTTTGGAGGGTTACGTAGAGGTCTTGGTCATGCTGTGTGTGGCAACAGTGTTACTAGACAGCAACTTAGAGCAAAATAAATACAAACTTGTGACACTATTCTTTCTTACTTTTTATGTTTTAAGCATTTGACTATCGAACACTTTGGAGGGTTACGTAGAGGTCTTGGTCATGCTGTGTGTGGCAACAGTGTTACTAGACAGTAACTTAGAGCAATATAAATACAAACTTGTGACACTATTCTTTCTTACTTTTTTTGTTTTAAGCATTTGACTATCGAACACTTTGGAGGGTTACGTAGAGGTCTTGGTCATGCTGTGTGTGGCAACAGTGTTACTAGACAGTAACTTAGAGCAAAATAAATACAAACTTGTGACACTATTCTTTCTTACTTTTTATGTTTTAAGCATTTGACTATCGAACACTTTAGAGGGTTACGTAGAGGTCTTGGTCATGCTGTGTGTGGCAACAGTGTTACTAGACAGTAACTTAGAGCAAAATAAATACAAACTTGTGACACTATTCTTTCTTACTTTTTATGTTTTAAGCATTTGACTATCGAACACTTTAGAGGGTTACGTAGAGGTCTTGGTCATGCTGTGTGTGGCAACATTGTTACTAGACAGTAACTTAGAGCAAAATAAATACAAACTTGTGACACTATTCTTTCTTACTTTTTATGTTTTAAGCATTTGACTATCGAACACTTTGGAGGGTTACGTAGAGGTCTTGGTCATGCTGTGTGTGGCAACAGTGTTACTAGACAGTAACTTAGAGCAAAATAAATACAAACTTGTGACACTATTCTTTCTTACTTTTTATGTTTTAAGCATTTGACTATCGAACACTTTGGAGGGTTACGTAGAGGTCTTGGTCATGCTGTGTGTGGCAACAGTGTTACTAGACAGTAACTTAGAGCAAAATAAATACAAACTTGTGACACTATTCTTTCTTACTTTTTATGTTTTAAGAATTTAAATACCGAACCCTATTGTGGGTTACGTAGAGTTCTTGGTCATGCTGTGTGTGGCAACAGTGTTACTAGACAGTAACTTAGAGCAAAATAAATACAAACTTGTGACACTATTCTTTCTTACTTTTTTTGTTTTAAGCATTTGACTATCGAACACTTTGGAGGGTTACGTAGAGGTCTTGGTCATGCTGTGTGTGGCAACAGTGTTACTAGACAGTAACTTAGAGCAAGATAAATACAAACTTGTGACACTATTCTTTTTTACTTTTTATGTTTTAAGCATTTGACTATCGAACACTTTGGAGGGTTGCGTAGAGGTCTTGGTCATGCTGTGTGTGGCAACAGTGTTACTAGACAGTAACTTAGGGCAAAATAAATACAAACTTGTGACACTATTCTTTCTTACTTTTTATGTTTTAGGCATTTGACTATCGAACACTTTGGAGGATTACGTAGAGGTCTTGGTCATGCTGTGTGTGGCAACAGTGTTACTAGACAGTAACTTAGAGCAAAATAAATACAAACTTGTGACACTATTCTTTCTTACTTTTTATGTTTTAAGCATTTGACTATCGAACACTTTGGAGGGTTACGTAGAGGTCTTGGTCATGCTGTGTGTGGCAACAGTGTTACTAGGCAGTTACTTAGAGCAAAATAAATACAAACTTGTGACACTATTCTTTCTTACTTTTTATGTTTTAAGCATTTTACTATCGAACACTTTGGAGGGTTACGTAGAGGTCTTGGTCATGCTGTGTGTGGCAACAGTGTTACTAGACAGCAACTTAGAGCAAAATAAATACAAACTTGTGACACTATTCTTTCTTACTTTTTATGTTTTAAGCATTTGACTATCGAACACTTTGGAGGGTTACGTAGAGGTCTTGGTCATGCTGTGTGTGGCAACATTGTTACTAGAGAGTAACTTAGAGAAAAATAAATACAAACTTGTGACACTATTCTTTCTTACTTTTTATGTTTTAAGCATTTGACTATCGAACACTTTGGAGGGTTACGTAGAGGTCTTGGTCATGCTGTGTGTGGCAGCATTGTTACTAGACAGTAACTTAGAGCAAAATAAATACAAACTTGTGACACTATTCTTTCTTACTTTTTATGTTTTAAGCATTTGACTATCGAACACTTTGGAGGGTTACGTAGAGGTCTTGGTCATACTGTGTGTGGCAACAGTGTTACTAGACAGTAACTTAGAGCAAAATAAATACAAACTTGTGACACTATTCTTTCTTACTTTTTATGTTTTAAGCATTTGACTATCGAACACTTTAGAGGGTTACGTAGAGGTCTTGGTCATGCTGTGTGTGGCAACAGTGTTACTAGACAGTAACTTAGAGCAAAATAAATACAAACTTGTGACACTATTCTTTCTTACTTTTTATGTTTTAAGCATTTGACTATCGAACACTTTGGAGGGTTACGTAGAGGTCTTGGTCATGCTGTGTGTGGCAACAGTGTTACTAGACAGTAACTTAGAGCAAAAGAAATACAAACTTGTGACACTATTCTTTCTTACTTTTTATGTTTTAAGCATTTGACTATCGAACACTTTGGAGGGTTACGTAGAGGTCTTGGTCATGCTGTGTGTGGCAACAGTGTTACTAGACAGTAACTTAGAGCAAAAGAAATACAAACTTGTGACACTATTCTTTCTTACTTTTTATGTTTTAAGCATTTGACTATCGAACACTTTGGAGGGTTACGTAGAGGTCTTGGTCATGCTGTGTGTGGCAACAGTGTTACTACACAGTTACTTAGAGCAAAATAAATACAAACTCGTGACACTATTCTTCCTTACTTTTTTGTTTTAAGCGTTTGAATACCAAACACTTTGAAGGGTTACGTAGAGGTCTTGGTCATGCTGTGTGTGGCAACAGTGTTACTAGACAGTAACTTAGAGCAAAATAAATACAAACTTGTGACACTATTCTTTCTTACTTTTTATGTTTTAAGCATTTGACTATCGAACACTTTGGAGGGTTACGTATAGGTCTTGGTCATGCTGTGTGTGACAACAGTGTTACTAGACAGTAACTTAGAGCAAAATAAATACAAACTTGTGACACTATTCTTTCTTACTTTTTATGTTTTAAGCATTTGACTATCGAACACTTTGGAGGGTTACGTAGAGGTCTTGGTCATGCTGTGTGTGGAAACAGTATTACTAGACAGTAACTTAGAGCAAAATAAATACAAACTTGTGACACTATTCTTCCTTACTTTTTTGTTTTAAGCGTTTGAATACCAAACACTTTGAAGGGTTACGTAGAGGTCTTGGTCATGCTGTGTGTGGCAACAGTGTTACTAGACAGTAACTTAGAGCAAAATAAATACAAACTTGTGACACTATTCTTTCTTACTTTTTATGTTTTAAGCATTTAACTATCGAACACTTTGGAGGGTTACGTAGAGGTCTTGGTCATGCTGTGTGTGGCAACAGTGTTACTAGACAGTAACTTAGAGCAAAATAAATACAAACTTGTGACACTATTCTTTCTTACTTTTTATGTTTTAAGCATTTGACTATCGAACACTTTGGAGGGTTACGTAGAGGTCTTGGTCATGCTGTGTGTGGCAACAGTGTTGCTAGACAGTAACTTAGAGCAAAATAAATACAAACTTGTGACACTATTCTTTCTTACTTTTTATGTTTTAAGCATTTGACTATCGAACACTTTGGAGGGTTACGTAGAGGTCTTGGTCATGCTGTGTGTGGCAACAGTGTTACTAGACAGTAACTTAGAGCAAAATAAATACAAACTTGTGACACTATTCTTTCTTACTTTTCATGTTTTAAGCATTTGACTATCGAACACTTTAGAGGGTTACGTAGAGGTCTTGGTCATGCTGTGTGTGGCAACAGTGTTACTAGACAGTTCCTTAGAGCAAAATAAATACAAACTCGTGACACTATTCTTTCTTACTTTTTATGTTTTAAGCATTTGACTATCGAACACTTTGGAGGGTTACGTAGAGGTCTTGGTCATGCTGTGTGTGGCAACAGTGTTACTAGACAGTAACCTAGAGCAAAATAAATACAAACTTGTGACACTATTCTTTCTTACTTTTTATGTTTTAAGCATTTGACTATCGAACACTTTGGAGGGTTACGTAGAGGCCTTGGTCATGCTGTGTGTGGCAACAGTGTTACTAGACAGTAACTTAGAGCAAAATAAATACAAACTCGTGACACTATTCTTTCTTACTTTTTATGTTTTAAGCATTTGACTATCGAACACTTTGGAGGGTTACGTAGAGGTCTTGGTCATGCTGTGTGTGGCAACAGTGTTACTAGACAGTAACTTAGAGCAAAATAAATACAAACTTGTGACACTATTCTTTCTTACTTTTTATGTTAAGCATTTGACTATCGAACACTTTGGAGGGTTACGTAGAGGTCTTGGTCATGCTGTGTGTGGCAACAGTGTTACTAGACAGTAACTTAGAGCAAAATAAATACAAACTTGTGACACTATTCTTTCTTACTTTTTATGTTTTAAGCATTTGACTATCGAACACTTTGGAGGGTTACGTAGAGGTCTTGGTCATGCTGTGTGTGGCAACAGTGTTACTAGCCAGTAACTTAGAGCAAAATAAATACAAACTTGTGACACTATTCTTTCTTACTTTTTATGTTTTAAGCATTTGACCATCGAACACTTTGGAGGGTTACGTAGAGGTCTTGGTCATGCTGTGTGTGGCAACAGTGTTACTAGACAGTAACTTAGAGCAAAATAAATACAAACTTGTGACACTATTCTTTCTTACTTTTTATGTTTTAAGCATTTGACTATCGAACACTTTGGAGGGTTACGTAGAGGTCTTGGTCATGCTGTGTGTGGCAACAGTGTTACTAGACAGTAACTTAGAGCAAAATAAATACAAACTTGTGACACTATTCTTTATTACTTTTTATGTTTTAAGCATTTGACTATCGAACACTTTGGAGGGTTACGTAGAGGTCTTGGTCATGCTGTGTGTGGCAACATTGATACTAGACAGTAACTTAGAGCAAAATAAATACAAACTTGTGACACTATTCTTTCTTACTTTTTATGTTTTAAGCATTTGACTATCGAACACTTTGGAGGGTTACGTAGAGGTCTTGGTCATGCTGTGTGTGGCAACAGTGTTACTAGACAGTAACTTAGAGCAAAATAAATACAAACTTGTGACACTATTCTTTCTTACTTTTTATGTTTTAAGCATTTGACTATCGAACACTTTAGAGGGTTACGTAGAGGTCTTGGTCATGCTGTGTGTGGCAACAGTGTTACTAGACAGTAACTTAGAGCAAAATAAATACAAACTTGTGACACTATTCTTTCTTACTTTTTTTGTTTTAAGCATTTGACTATCGAACACTTTGGAGGGTTACGTAGAGGTCTTGGTCATGCTGTGTGTGGCAACAGTGTTACTAGACAGTAACTTAGAGCAAAATAAATACAAACATGTGACACTATTCTTTTTTACTTTTTATGTTTTAAGCATTTGACTATCGAACACTTTGGAGGGTTACGTAGAGGTCTTGGTCATGCTGTGTGTGGCAACAGTGTTACTAGACAGTAACTTAGGGCAAAATAAATACAAACTTGTGACACTATTCTTTCTTACTTTTTATGTTTTAGGCATTTGACCATCGAACACTTTGGAGGGTTACGTAGAGGTCTTGGTCATGCTGTGTGTGGCAACAGTGTTACTAGACAGTAACTTAGAGCAAAATAAATACAAACTTGTGACACTATTCTTTCTTACTTTTTATGTTTTAAGCATTTGACTATCGAACACTTTGGAGGGTTACGTAGAGGCCTTGGTCATGCTGTGTGTGGCAACAGTGTTACTAGACAGTAACTTAGAGCAAAATAAATACAAACTCGTGACACTATTCTTTCTTACTTTTTATGTTTTAAGCATTTGACTATCGAACACTTTGGAGGGTTACGTAGAGGTCTTGGTCATGCTGTGTGTGGCAACAGTGTTACTAGACAGTAACTTAGAGCAAAATAAATACAAACTTGTGACACTATTCTTTCTTACTTTTTATGTTTTAAGCATTTGACTATCGAACACTTTGGAGGGTTACGTAGAGGTCTTGGTCATGCTGTGTGTGGCAACAGTGTTACTAGACAGTAACTTAGAGCAAAATAAATACAAACTTGTGACACTATTCTTTCTTACTTTTTATGTTTTAAGCATTTGACTATCGAACACTTTGGAGGGTTACGTAGAGGTCTTGGTCATGCTGTGTGTGGCAACAGTGTAACTTGCCAGTAACTTAGAGCAAAATAAATACAAACTTGTGACACTATTCTTTCTTACTTTTTATGTTTTAAGCATTTGACCATCGAACACTTTGGAGGGTTACGTAGAGGTCTTGGTCATGCTGTGTGTGGCAACAGTGTTACTAGACAGTAACTTAGAGCAAAATAAATACAAACTTGTGACACTATTCTTTCTTACTTTTTATGTTTTAAGCATTTGACTATCGAACACTTTGGAGGGTTACGTAGAGGTCTTGGTCATGCTGTGTGTGGCAACAGTGTTACTAGACAGTAACTTAGAGCAAAATAAATACAAACTTGTGACACTATTCTTTATTACTTTTTATGTTTTAAGCATTTGACTATCGAACACTTTGGAGGGTTACGTAGAGGTCTTGGTCATGCTGTGTGTGGCAACATTGTTACTAGACAGTAACTTAGAGCAAAATAAATACAAACTTGTGACACTATTCTTTCTTACTTTTTATGTTTTAAGCATTTGACTATCGAACACTTTGGAGGGTTACGTAGAGGTCTTGGTCATGCTGTGTGTGGCAACATTGTTACTAGACAGTAACTTCGAGCAAAATAAATACAAAATTGTGACACTATTCTTTCTTACTTTTTATGTTTTAAGCATTTGACTATCGAACACTTTGGAGGGTTACGTAGAGGTCTTGGTCATGCTGTGTGTGGCAACAGTGTTACTAGACAGTAACTTAGAGCAAAATAAATACAAACTTGTGACACTATTCTTTCTTACTTTTTATGTTTTAAGCATTTGACTATCGAACACTTTAGAGGGTTACGTAGAGGTCTTGGTCATGCTGTGTGTGGCAACAATGTTACTAGACAGTAACTTAGAGCAAAATAAATACAAACTTGTGACACTATTCTTTCTTACTTTTTTTGTTTTAAGCATTTGACTATCGAACACTTTGGAGGGTTACGTAGAGGTCTTGGTCATGCTGTGTGTGGCAACAGTGTTACTAGACAGTAACTTAGAGCAAAATAAATACAAACTTGTGACACTATTCTTTTTTACTTTTTATGTTTTAAGCATTTGACTATCGAACACTTTGGAGGGTTACGTAGAGGTCTTGGTCATGCTGTGTGTGGCAACAGTGTTACTAGACAGTAACTTAGGGCAAAATAAATACAAACTTGTGACACTATTCTTTCTTACTTTTTATGTTTTAGGCATTTGACTATCGAACACTTTGGAGGGTTACGTAGAGGTCTTGGTCATGCTGTGTGTGGCAACAGTGTTACTAGACAGTAACTTAGAGCAAAATAAATACAAACTTGTGACACTATTCTTTCTTACTTTTTATGTTTTAAGCATTTGACTATCGAACACTTTGGAGGGTTACGTAGAGGTCTTGGTCATGCTGTGTGTGGCAACAGTGTTACTAGGCAGTTACTTAGAGCAAAATAAATACAAACTTGTGACACTATTCTTTTTTACTTTTTATGTTTTAAGCATTTGACTATCGAACACTTTGGAGGGTTACGTAGAGGTCTTGGTCATGCTGTGTGTGGCAACAGTGTTACTAGACAGCAACTTAGAGCAAAATAAATACAAACTTGTGACACTATTCTTTCTTACTTTTTATGTTTTAAGCATTTGACTATCGAACACTTTGGAGGGTTACGTAGAGGTCTTGGTCATGCTGTGTGTGGCAACAGTGTTACTAAACAGTAACTTAGAACAAAATAAATACAAACTTGTGACACTATTCTTTCTTACTTTTTATGTTTTAAGCATTTGACTATCGAACACTTTGGAGGGTTACGTAGAGGTCTTGGTCATGCTGTGTGTGGCAACATTGTTACTAGACAGTAACTTAGAGAAAAATAAATACAAACTTGTGACACTATTCTTTCTTACTTTTTATGTTTTAAGCATTTGACTATCGAACACTTTGGAGGGTTACGTAGAGGTCTTGGTCATGCTGTGTGTGGCAACATTGTTACTAGACAGTAACTTAGAGCAAAATAAATACAAACTTGTGACACTATTCTTTCTTACTTTTTATGTTTTAAGCATTTGACTATCGAACACTTTGGAGGGTTACGTAGAGGTCTTGGTCATGCTGTGTGTGGCAACAGTGTTACTAGACAGTAACTTAGAGCAAAATAAATACAAACTTGTGACACTATTCTTTCTTACTTTTTATGTTTTAAGCATTTGACTATCGAACACTTTAGAGGGTTACGTAGAGGTCTTGGTCATGCTGTGTGTGGCAACAGTGTTACTAGACAGTAACTTAGAGCAAAATAAATACAAACTTGTGACACTATTCTTTCTTACTTTTTATGTTTTAAGCATTTGACTATCGAACACTTTGGAGGGTTACGTAGAGGTCTTGGTCATGCTGTGTGTGGCAACAGTGTTACTAGGCAGTTACTTAGAGCAGAATAAATACAAACTTGTGACACTATTCTTTCTTACTTTTTATGTTTTAAGCATTTGACTATCGAACACTTTGGAGGGTTACGTAGAGGTCTTGGTCATGCTGTGTGTGGCAACAGTGTTACTAGACAGCAACTTAGAGCAAAATAAATACAAACTTGTGACACTATTCTTTCTTACTTTTTATGTTTTAAGCATTTGACTATCGAACACTTTGGAGGGTTACGTAGAGGTCTTGGTCATGCTGTGTGTGGAAACAGTGTTACTAGACAGTAACTTAGAGCAAAATAAATACAAACTTGTGACACTATTCTTTCTTACTTTTTATGTTTTAAGCATTTGACTATCGAACACTTTGGAGGGTTACGTAGAGGTCTTGTTCATGCTGTGTGTGGCAACATTGTTACTAGACAGTAACTTAGAGAAAAATAAATACAAACTTGTGACACTATTCTTTCTTACTTTTTATGTTTTAAGCATTTGACTATCGAACACTTTGGAGGGTTACGTAGAGGTCTTGGTCATGCTGTGTGTGGCAACATTGTTACTAGACAGTAACTTAGAGCAAAATAAATACAAACTTGTGACACTATTCTTTCTTACTTTTTATGTTTTAAGCATTTGACTATCGAACACTTTGGAGGGTTACGTAGAGGTCTTGGTCATGCTGTGTGTCAACAGTGTTACTAGACAGTAACTTAGAGCAAAATAAATACAAACTTGTGACACTATTCTTTCTTACTTTTTATGTTTTAAGCATTTGACTATCGAACACTTTGGAGGGTTACGTAGAGGTCTTGGTCATGCTGTGTGTGGCAACATTGTTACTAGACAGTAACTTAGAGCAAAATAAATACAAACTTGTGACACTATTCTTTCTTACTTTTTATGTTTTAAGCATTTGACTATCTAACACTTTGGAGGGTTACGTAGAGGTCTTGGTCATGCTGTGTGTGGCAACAGTGTTACTAGACAGTAACTTAGAGCAAAATAAATACAAACTTGTGACACTATTCTTTCTTACTTTTTATGTTTTAAGCATTTGACTATCGAACACTTTAGAGGGTTACGTAGAGGTCTTGGTCATGCTGTGTGTGGCAACAGTGTTACTAGACAGTAACTTAGAGCAAAATAAATACAAACTTGTGACACTATTCTTTCTTACTTTTTATGTTTTAAGCATTTGACTATCGAACACTTTGGAGGGTTACGTAGAGGTCTTGGTCATGCTGTGTGTGGCAACAGTGTTACCAGGCAGTTACTTAGAGCAGAATAAATACAAACTTGTGACACTATTCTTTCTTACTTTTTATGTTTTAAGCATTTGACTATCGAACACTTTGGAGGGTTACGTAGAGGTCTTGGTCATGCTGTGTGTGGCAACAGTGTTACTAGACAGCAACTTAGAGCAAAATAAATACAAACTTGTGACACTATTCTTTCTTACTTTTTATGTTTTAAGCATTTGACTATCGAACACTTTGGAGGGTTACGTAGAGGTCTTGGTCATGCTGTGTGTGGCAACAGTGTTACTAGACAGTAACTTAGAGCAATATAAATACAAACTTGTGACACTATTCTTTCTTACTTTTTTTGTTTTAAGCATTTGACTATCGAACACTTTGGAGGGTTACGTAGAGGTCTTGGTCATGCTGTGTGTGGCAACAGTGTTACTAGACAGTAACTTAGAGCAAAAGAAATACAAACTTGTGACACTATTCTTTCTTACTTTTTATGTTTTAAGCATTTGACTATCGAACACTTTAGAGGGTTACGTAGAGGTCTTGGTCATGCTGTGTGTGGCAACAGTGTTACTAGACAGTAACTTAGAGCAAAATAAATACAAACTTGTGACACTATTCTTTCTTACTTTTTATGTTTTAAGCATTTGACTATCGAACACTTTAGAGGGTTACGTAGAGGTCTTGGTCATGCTGTGTGTGGCAACATTGTTACTAGACAGTAACTTAGAGCAAAATAAATACAAACTTGTGACACTATTCTTTCTTACTTTTTATGTTTTAAGCATTTGACTATCGAACACTTTGGAGGGTTACGTAGAGGTCTTGGTCATGCTGTGTGTGGCAACAGTGTTACTAGACAGTAACTTAGAGCAAAATAAATACAAACTTGTGACACTATTCTTTCTTACTTTTTATGTTTTAAGCATTTGACTATCGAACACTTTGGAGGGTTACGTAGAGGTCTTGGTCATGCTGTGTGTGGCAACAGTGTTACTAGACAGTAACTTAGAGCAAAATAAATACAAACTTGTGACACTATTCTTTCTTACTTTTTATGTTTTAAGAATTTAAATACCGAACCCTATTGTGGGTTACGTAGAGGTCTTGGTCATGCTGTGTGTGGCAACAGTGTTACTAGACAGTAACTTAGAGCAAAATAAATACAAACTTGTGACACTATTCTTTCTTACTTTTTATGTTTTAAGCATTTGACTATCGAACACTTTAGAGGGTTACGTAGAGGTCTTGGTCATGCTGTGTGTGGCAACAGTGTTACTAGACAGTAACTTAGAGCAAAATAAATACAAACTTGTGACACTATTCTTTCTTACTTTTTATGTTTTAAGCATTTGACTATCGAACACTTTGGAGGGTTACGTAGAGGTCTTGGTCATGCTGTGTGTGGCAACAGTGTTACTAGACAGTAACTTAGAGCAAAATAAATACAAACTTGTGACACTATTCTTTCTTACTTTTTATGTTTTAAGCATTTGACTATCGAACACTTTGGAGGGTTACGTAGAGGTCTTGGTCATGCTGTGTGTGGCAACATTGTTACTAGACAGTAACTTAGAGCAAAATAAATACAAACTTGTGACACTATTCTTTCTTACTTTTTATGTTTTAAGCATTTGACTATCGAACACTTTGGAGGGTTACGTAGAGGTCTTGGTCATGCTGTGTGTGGCAACAGTGTTACTAGACAGTAACTTAGAGCAAAATAAATACAAACTTGTGACACTATTCTTTCTTACTTTTTATGTGTTAAGAATTTAAATACCGAACACTATTGTGGGTTACGTAGAGGTTTTGGTCATGCTGTGTGTGGCAACAGTGTTACTAGACAGTTACTTAGAGCAAAATAAATACAAACTTGTGACACTATTCTCTCTTACTTTTTATGTTTTAAGCATTTGACTATCGAACACTTTAGAGGGTTACGTAGAGGTCTTGGTCGTGCTGTGTGTGGCAACAGTGTTACTAGACAGTTACTTAGAGCAAAATAAATACAAACTTGTGACACTATTCTTTCACCTTTTTATATTTTAAGCATTTGACTATCGAACACTTTAGAGGGTTACGTAGAGGTCTTGGTCATGCTGTGTGTGGCAACAGTGTTACTAGACAGTAACTTAGAGCAAAATAAATACAAACTTGTGACACTATTCTTTCTTACTTTTTATGTGTTAAGAATTTAAATACCGAACACTATTGTGGGTTACGTAGAGGTCTTGGTCATGCTGTGTGTGGCAACAGTGTTACTAGACAGTTACTTAGAGCAAAATAAATACAAACTTGTGACACTATTCTCTCTTACTTTTTATGTTTTAAGCATTTGACTATCGAACACTTTAGAGGGTTACGTAGAGGTCTTGGTCATGCTGTGTGTGGCAACAGTGTTACTAGACAGGTACTTAGAGCAAAATAAATACAAACTTGTGACACTATTCTCTCTTACTTTTTATGTTTTAAGCATTTGACTATCGAACACTTTAGAGGGTTACGTAGAGGTCTTGGTCATGCTGTGTGTGGCAACAGTGTTACTAGACAGTTACTTAGAGCAAAATAAATACAAACTTGTGACACTATTCTTTCTTACTTTTTATGTTTTAAGCATTTGACTATCGAACACTTTGGAGGGTTACGTAGAGGTCTTGGTCATGCTGTGTGTGGCAACATTGTTACTAGACAGTAACTTAGAGCAAAATAAATACAAACTTGTGACACTATTCTTTCTTACTTTTTATGTTTTAAGCATTTGACTATCGAACACTTTGGAGGGTTACGTAGAGGTCTTGGTCATGCTGTGTGTGGCAACAGTGTTACTAGACAGTAACTTAGAGCAAAATAAATACAAACTTGTGACACTATTCTTTCTTACTTTTTATGTTTTAAGAATTTAAATACCGAACCCTATTGTGGGTTACGTAGAGGTCTTGGTCATGCTGTGTGTGGCAACAGTGTTACTAGACAGTAACTTAGAGCAAAATAAATACAAACTTGTGACACTATTCTCTCTTACTTTTTATGTTTTAAGCATTTGACTATCGAACACTTTAGAGGGTTACGTAGAGGTCTTGGTCGTGCTGTGTGTGGCAACAGTGTTACTAGACAGTTACTTAGAGCAAAATAAATACAAACTTGTGACACTATTCTTTCACCTTTTTATATTTTAAGCATTTGACTATCGAACACTTTAGAGGGTTACGTAGAGGTCTTGGTCATGCTGTGTGTGGCAACAGTGTTACTAGACAGTAACTTAGAGCAAAATAAATACAAACTTGTGACACTATTCTTTCTTACTTTTTATGTGTTAAGAATTTAAATACCGAACACTATTGTGGGTTACGTAGAGGTCTTGGTCATGCTGTGTGTGGCAACAGTGTTACTAGACAGTTACTTAGAGCAAAATAAATACAAACTTGTGACACTATTCTCTCTTACTTTTTATGTTTTATGCATTTGACTATCGAACACTTTAGAGGGTTACGTAGAGGTCTTGGTCATGCTGTGTGTGGCAACAGTGTTACTAGACAGGTACTTAGAGCAAAATAAATACAAACTTGTGACACTATTCTCTCTTACTTTTTATGTTTTAAGCATTTGACTATCGAACACTTTAGAGGGTTACGTAGAGGTCTTGGTCATGCTGTGTGTGGCAACAGTGTTACTAGACAGTTACTTAGAGCAAAATAAATACAAACTTGTGACACTATTCTTTCTTACTTTTTATGTTTTAAGCATTTGACTATCGAACACTTTGGAGGGTTACGTAGAGGTCTTGGTCATGCTGTGTGTGGCAACATTGTTACTAGACAGTAACTTAGAGCAAAATAAATACAAACTTGTGACACTATTCTTTCTTACTTTTTATGTTTTAAGCATTTGACTATCGAACACTTTGGAGGGTTACGTAGAGGTCTTGGTCATGCTGTGTGTGGCAACAGTGTTACTAGACAGTAACTTAGAGCAAAATAAATACAAACTTGTGACACTATTCTTTCTTACTTTTTATGTTTTAAGAATTTAAATACCGAACCCTATTGTGGGTTACGTAGAGGTCTTGGTCATGCTGTGTGTGGCAACAGTGTTACTAGACAGTAACTTAGAGCAAAATAAATACAAACTTGTGACACTATTCTTTCTTACTTTTTATGTTTTAAGCATTTGACTATCGAACACTTTAGAGGGTTACGTAGAGGTCTTGGTCATGCTGTGTGTGGCAACAGTGTTACTAGACAGTAACTTAGAGCAAAATAAATACAAACTTGTGACACTATTCTTTCTTACTTTTTATGTTTTAAGCATTTGACTATCGAACACTTTGGAGGGTTACGTAGAGGTCTTGGTCATGCTGTGTGTGGCAACAGTGTTACTAGACAGTAACTTAGAGCAAAATAAATACAAACTTGTGACACTATTCTTTCTTACTTTTTATGTTTTATGCATTTGACTATCGAACACTTTGGAGGGTTACGTAGAGGTCTTGGTCATGCTGTGTGTGGCAACATTGTTACTAGACAGTAACTTAGAGCAAAATAAATACAAACTTGTGACACTATTCTTTCTTACTTTTTATGTTTTAAGCATTTGACTATCGAACACTTTGGAGGGTTACGTAGAGATCTTGGTCATGCTGTGTGTGGCAACAGTGTTACTAGACAGTAACTTAGAGCAAAATAAATACAAACTTGTGACACTATTCTTTCTTACTTTTTATGTTTTAAGCATTTGACTATCGAACACTTTAGAGGGTTACGTAGAGGTCTTGGTCATGCTGTGTGTGGCATTAGATTTACACAGTTACTTAGAGCAAATTAAATACAAACTTCTGACAGTGACAAGAATGACATTTTCGCTCGAACTTCAGTGCCACTACGATCCGCCTTAGATGTACTCTGTGTCGATTTTATCGATCTCAATGTATATTCTAGACTCTCCAATCTCTGTAGTTGTCTCTTATCGTTAAACCTTCCCCTCCTTGGGTATATTTATGCTGTGATAACAGTGACATACTCGCTTCCACTTCAGTGCTTCTACGATCCGCCTTAGATCAACTTTGCGTCAAATTTATCGTTCTCATTGTATGTCCTAGACTCTCCAATCTCTGTAGTTGTCTCTTATCGTCAAACCTTCGCCTCCTTGAGTATATTTGACCTATTACATACTCGCTTAACCAAAATTTCCACTTCGTTTTATAATTTAGGAGTATAATATTTGTCTTATGGTAAACCTCTTTTTCAAGTATAAATAGATCTCCTAATTTGAAGTGTTTTCTACCTCAGATAAGCTAACCTTCCCTTGAAATAGTGTATCGCTATTCCTAGTAAAAGGGGAAAAATATGACCTGTTCTTAGCCTTCCCTTCCCTTCCTCGCGTTTCTTAGGACAGTCCCCCTTTATGACACCATGTGAGAGTAGGTTTACTTCAGGTACGCCGCCCTTCAATACCTTGTACTAACGGCTCTACATTTCTGCCTTATTCTTCCCATATTAAAGTGACAATAGTAATACTGCCTGATATCCTCAAAAGTTCGCCTTATTCGAAGCGGCAAAATAAACCCTCGCCATATAGCTGTTTTAGATTGAGCTGCATAAAATCGAAAGGTTGAAAACCATTTGGCGATGTATGTATGCAAGTTTGTCTTCATGAGTATTATGGTCAGTTCAAATAAGGACAGATGCTCGGTTGCGTTTGAGAAGGTCTCTTTCCCCCTTCGCCTGCTCTCGAAAAGTTAAATTGTTTGGCGAAACTTTGTTCCTTTTACTTATTGCTTGCATTGAAACCCAATTATGTAAACACAAGTACAAGAACAAATATACAGAGCTGAATTAGTTGTAAAAGCTTCAAGAACATTTGCATTAAGTATAAAAGAATCTGATTATCGATTTCTTTACGATAAAATAACTTAGCCCAGTACGTGCGAAAGTAAAGCGAAAGTCAAATACCTTGGTATTTACTCGGAATAGGTAAGGTGAAAAATACCACCCGCTAGGAGGGGGTTAATCGATAGACACTACTGTGTAGCCTTCACGACAGACGTCTCATTGCTACGTTGCGATTCACAGCCTTCGTGAAGAAAAAAAACGTTCCTTGAGTAGATCCCTTAAAAAAGCTTACCTTTTGTAAACAGTGATTATATACTCCAATAAAGCCGACATAAGGGGTGGCAGTAGTCGGCGGTATTTATGGCCTTAATAAGCCGCAAATCTCCCCACGTCATACGAATTTTACCAGTTAAAGAATATGTTTTTCATGTGAAGAAGAAAACATGAGTTTCCTTTAGTTGAGAAAAACGTTTCCTTTTGATAACTTTGTTGGAAAAGCAAAAACGTGTTTCCATTGAGGGTAACAATATTACCTAAGAAGCTTATTCCTTGCGTCTCGTGTCAACAACAGTTCTTTCAGTGTGACGGTGGTTGATTATTTCGTCAAGAAGTTCTTTTCTTCCACTTTTTCTTATATAATCTTACAAGCAAATATAACTACATTTTACCCATTAGCACTAATCTTGACACCACATTACACTAGCTCGAAGGGTTTCGTACTCTTCGATCTGATAATCGAGCAGTTGGAGAGCGTCTGTTCCGATGGAAATGGGGCCTCTCATGTTGAACTGTCTTTTTAATTCCTCTTATATTATTGTTTGGACATGAAACAAAATTAATAAAAAAAATATTCCCTCCCTTCTAAAAATGTTATTCAAATTGTAAAATATTCTAACTTGGAACAACGTTCAAATGAGAAGTCATCGCTTTAAATTACAAATTAAATGAAATTGTAGATTCATTTCAAAATTTTGCCTTTACAATGGATATAACACCCATATGTCATATCGAAAATATAATACTAAAAAAGTATAATATTTTTCGATTTATTTAATACATATAATAATATAAGGCAGAAGGAAATCATGAAAATGAAAAATTTATAACCTATACTTGCAACTATTTTATTTAACTGATGCTAGCAACTTGGCACCGTTCCTAGCCAAATCGTCAGGAAACGACGTTCGTAGCACGATCATCAGGAGAGAATGTTCGTACCAAGATCGTGTAGAAAGAATGTTCGTAGCAAGATCGCCAGGAGGGAATGTTCGTCCAAGATAATGTAATAAGAATGTTCGTAGCAAGATCGTCATGCAAAAAAAAAGATTCTTATCATATTTCCTATAATTAGAGTGTTTATGATTTAAGTCTAGACTTAAACTTAAGTCACAGGATAGATATAATCATGGAGGGGAAGGTTTGACTATAAGGGACAACTAAAGAGATTGGAGAGTATAGTACTGAAGGCGGATCGTAGATCTAAGGTGGATCGTAGAGGCACTGAAGTTCAAACGAGTATGTAATTGGTGTCACAGTATAGATATACCCACGGAGGGGATATTTTGACGATAAGAGACAACTACAGAGAATGGAGAGTCTAGAACATACATTGAGAACGATAAATGTGACGCAGAGTACATCTAAGGCGGATTGTAGTGGCACTGACGTTCAAGGGAGTATGTCATTGTTGTCACAGGATACTCACAGCGGGGAAGGTTTGACGATAAGAGACAACTAAAGAGATTGGAGAGTATAGAACAAACATTAAGAATGTTAAATTTGACACAGAGTAGATCTAAAGCGGGTCTTAGTGGAACTGAAGTTCAAGCGAGTATATAATTGTTGTCACAGGATAGATATAATCATAGAGAAGAATATTTGACAATAAGAGACAATTACAGAGATTGGAGAGTCTAGAACATACATTGAGAACGATAGATTTGACACAGAGTAGATCTAAGGTGAATCGTAGAGACACTGAAGTTCAAGCAAGTATGTCATTGTTGTCACAGGATAGATATAATCATGGAGGGGAAGGTTTGACGATAAGGGACAACTAAAGAGATCGGAGAGTATAGTACTGAAGGCGGATCGTAGATCTAAGGCGGATCGTAGAGGCACTGAAGTTCAAGCGAGTATGTCATTGTTGTCACAAGATAGATATACTTACGGAGGGGAAGGTTTGACGATAAGAGACAACTATAGAGAGTGGAGAGTCTAGAACATACACTGAAAACGTTAAATGTAACACAGAGTATATCTAAGGCAGATCGTAGAGGCACTGAAGTTCGAGCAAATATGCCATGGTTGTCACAGGATAGATATACTTAAGAAGATTAAGATTACGCCAGGGTTTCAGTTCTTTATGAGTAAAAATGGGTATACTTGAGGTTTTTGCCCTGGGAATGTGAATAAAATAGAGTCTAGACTACATCGTTTGTAGATCTAGATAAATCTGAGACAAAGCGCAAATCTGGAAGTTTAGATTTGGTCTAGAACGTAGTTAAAAACTATAAAAATTAGTGGTTTGAAATAAAACTTAAATTGTGAGAATATAGTTCTAAATAAAGGTAATTGCAGAATGAAAAAAGTATACTAACTTTGCCTGAAATTACTGGAAATTATTGTTTTACATTTTTACTTCTAATGCTAAAGAAAAATAAATCAACTGCTATTCAATGCTTAAAATAAATCAACTAAGAAAATAAATAAATATTGATGGTCCGAATTTCACAATCTCGTCAAAACCAACACGTTGCTATGCTAGTTGCATAATTCCTTGTGTGCCTCATCCCATCATATCTAGGTTATGTTCTACTCATGGTATTTCGGGCCTTAAACTCCTTATAAGTCTGGAAAATCATGTAATGGGTCACAGTAGATAGAATTTTGATTTTCCTAAAAGTATTGAGTTTTCCCGCCTCCGAAAAATGTACCCTAAATAACACTGAAACAATCCGTAGCATATTAGTGTCCATTTCTTTGTACAGTGAAATCCTTGATGGGTATTCGAAATGGTAGAATGAATACAAATTTAATAGTGGCTTACCGCAGCATTTGTATTGATATGATCAGGATTAAGTAAATAGAAAGTGTTGTGGCTTTGTAGTGTCTTTATTTAAGAAACACCCCAGGCACCGTCTTTACAACTAATTAAGCACATGCAGGGAGTTAAACATCTGACTCTCCATTTCTTCTCAATGCCCCTCTTCCCCCTCTCTTGCCCGCTTGCCGCTTCTGAGCCTTAAATTTAATTGTGAAATTTCTTGTTAATAAACATTTCATTTGATTAACATTCGCACATTAATATTCTCTCTGTTTGTGTAGCTTTGCCGTAAATATTTAGATCCGAACCCCTGAACAAAGCGGCGACGCAACTTGTTTAACAAATTAACATATTGTTACATGGTATGGTATCAACGTTTCATCAAAATGCACAGAGTACTGACAACGTGCTCCAAAGGGCCCCTCCACTACTCATGCTGGCAACTGGTTCCAAGGTCATATCCGAAAAGATGTGTATCCGAAGAGGTAGCAAGGAGTTCATCTGAGTAGGCCCTAGTGTTATAAAGTAAAAACAAAATATGTCACGGCAGTACAAGGATCATTCAATAATTAAAGTGAGAAATTGGTCGAGTGAAATGACAGTCGATTGTGGAAGCTTGAAACATTTAGAATTTTCTTAATGACATAGATAGGATACGTTTTAATTAGCTATAATACTTTTCGACATTGCATCTTCTGGCTTCATTCGTCCTTCCGTCCATTAGCTTCCTGGAACATTGAAACAGGGTTCACGTATCTTTAATATTTTTCGACATTGCATCTTCTGGCTACGTGCGTCCTTCCGTTCATTACCTTCCTGGAACATTGAAACAGGGTGCACGTATCTTTAATACTTTTCGACATTGCATCATCTGGCTTCATTCGTCCTTCCGTTCATTACCTTCCTGGAGTATGGAAACAGGGTTCACGTATCTTTAATACTTTTCGACATTGCATCTTCTGGCTACATGCGTCCTTCCGTTCATTAGCTTCCTGGAACATTAAAACAGGGTTCACGTATCTTTAATACTTTTCGACATTGCATCTTCTGGCTACATGCGCCCTTCCGTTCATTACCTTCCTGGAACATTGAAACAGGGTGCACGTACCTTTAATACTTTTCGACATTGCATCATCTGGCTACATGCGTCCTTCCGTTCATTACCTTCCTGGAACATTGTAACAGGGTTCACGTATCTTTAATACTTTTCGACATTGCATCTTCTGGCTACATGCGTCCTTCCGTTCATTACCTTCCTGGAACATTGTAACAGGGTGCACGTACCTTTAATACTTTTCGACATTGCATCATCTGGCTACATGCGTCCTTCCGTTCATTACCTTCCTGGAACATTGTAACAGGGTGCACGTACCTTTAATACTTTTCGACATTGCATCATCTGGCTACATGCGTCCTTCCGTTCATTACCTTCCTGGAACATTGTAACAGGGTTCACGTATCTTTAATACTTTTCGACATTGCATCTTCTGGCTACATGCGTCCTTCCGTTCATTACCTTCCTGGAACATTGTAACAGGGTGCACGTACCTTTAATACTTTTCGACATTGCATCATCTGGCTACATGCGTCCTTCCGTTCATTACCTTCCTGGAACATTGTAACAGGGTGCACGTACCTTTAATACTTTTCGACATTGCATCA
Organism: Prosapia bicincta; assembly: GCA_036971475.1. Taxonomy (NCBI): domain Eukaryota; kingdom Metazoa; phylum Arthropoda; class Insecta; order Hemiptera; family Cercopidae; genus Prosapia; species Prosapia bicincta. The sequence continues at coordinate 29,670,489 of JBAIZL010000007.1, forward strand.
TCTGGCTACATGCGTCCTTCCGTTCATTACCTTCCTGGAACATTGTAACAGGGTGCACGTACCTTTAATACTTTTCGACATTGCATCATCTGGCTACATGCGTCCTTCCGTTCATTACCTTCCTGGAACATTGTAACAGGGTTCACGTATCTTTAATACTTTTCGACATTGCATCTTCTGGCTACATGCGTCCTTCCGTTCATTACCTTCCTGGAACATTGTAACAGGGTGCACGTACCTTTAATACTTTTCGACATTGCATCATCTGGCTACATGCGTCCTTCCGTTCATTACCTTCCTGGAACATTGTAACAGGGTTCACGTATCTTTAATACTTTTCGACATTGCATCTTCTGGCTACATGCGTCCTTCCGTTCATTACCTTCCTGGAACATTGAAACAGGGTGCACGTATCTTTAATACTTGTCGACATTGCATCTTCTGGCTACATGCGTCCTTCCGTTCATTACCTTCCTGGAACATTGAAACAGGGTGCACGTATCTTTAATACTTGTCGACATTGCATCTTCTGGCTACATGCGTCCTTCCGTTCATTACCTTCCTGGAACATTGAAACAGGGTGCACGTACCTTTAACACTTTTCGACATTGCATCTTCTGGCTACATGCGTCCTTCCGTTCATTACCTTCCTGGAACATTGAAACAGGGTGCACGTATCTTTAATACTTGTCGACATTGCATCTTCTGACCATGAAAGGTAATTAGTTTATCTGTTTTTTTTTTTGATTCGTCTTTTCCTTTATCTATTTCTTCCTCTGTAGCAGTTGAAAATGGTAAAGTGTTACATCTAGTTCAGCAGTTATTGCTTTGTTCACTTGAACGAGAGTTTTATTTCGCTAGAATCATTTCACCTATAATTATACAATGTATAAAACACTGCCTATTATGACAGAAAAGGGAAACTGTTGATTGAAATTTCAGGTGACCTAAAGCCTAATTTCTAAGTTTGGTAGAAATAACGTAGATTTATTTGGACAAGAATATCAATTATCGATGACGGGAGATAGTGTCTTGGGTCCAAGTGGTAAAAATATTTATAAACGACAGCGCTGCGATTCAGTCTGAGGGCGACTGCAGGTTCAGATTATAACATTTGGCCTAAAGGTTGCCTTCAGAATACGCCAATCGTAACTTTCCCTATGAACTCTAAAATAATAACTGCTATATAAACAGATGTTTGAGCAAAATAATATCCAATTCATTCAATAAACTACTATAGAATAATATGTATTTAGCTATAATCAAATAACCATTACGCAACCTATTAACTAGCTACGAACTAAATATATAACTAAATGTCCAACTAATTGGGAGTATTTTATTTTAAAAATATTTATAATGTTTAAGCATGCTGAATTTTAAAGAAGCTTAAGTAGAACGTAATAAACGTGGAGAAATTCTCGCATGCAGGACGAAGCGTATTAAGTGTCATAGGGTTATTAGTAAATTCTATTTTGAAAGTAATTAGAAGGGCGTTTAGCCACAAGTAAAGACAGAGTATAATTACCTATGTTTTAAAATAATCAGAATAAAAACTGAGTTTTTATTTAGGGAGAAAGAAAATTACTATTTTAAATAAATAATTTTAGTTAATAATTATATTATTTTATTTATAAATATGTAAATATTGCATATATATTATACTTAAATATTGTATATTACTTATTATATGCAATATTTATACCTATAAATAGTATAAATATTGCATATACCCTATACGTGAATATTGCATATATAATATATATGCAAATGTTATATATTACTTATTATATGCAATATTTATACCTATAATTAGTATGAATATTGCATATACCATATACGTGAATATTGCATATATAATATATATGCAAATGTTATATATTACTTATTATATGCAATATTTATACCTATAATTAGTATGAATATTGCATAGGCCTATACACTATACGTAAATATTGCATATATATTATACTTGAGTACATATTATAATTAAGTATATTATATAATTAAACTCATCTTTTTTTAGAATAATTTAACTCTTGTGAAAATACCAGTCGGTAATAGCTTCAGGCTATATTTAGAATGTTACCATTTGTTTTATGAGCAATAACTATTAGTTGTAGTTAAATATGCTTTAAATCGGTTCTTTCCGTGCGAAAAGTGGAATTTAACTTTATTTCGTGCGAAATTTTATAAAAAACTATATCGTTCATGACGGTAATAAAAACCGATGCAGTTTACACAAGAAAATTGTCGCAATGAAACACAGATATCTGAGAATAACTTGAATTGACCTTAGGAAACGACATTTGTGACTAATTTTTGGTACAAGTGTAAAAATAGAATCCAAAGTTAGGCTACATTTAATCGGAGCCTTGCAAACACATCTTGCGTTTCATATGCACTGCAACTTTAGGCTCCGTTGAAGCTAGGGACAGAAACATTTGAAATTTTCTTCTTTTCATACTTACGACGATTTACATAATATTCGTGTTTTACAATAAACTGGGGCTTCCTACAATTTGATATCGAACACTTCAGGAGGCTGTGATTTATGGTACAGTTTTATATGGTGGGACGCGCCAACGTATCGGGATTGCTTGCAGTCGGTTTTGATGTGCAGCGATAAAATGAAACAAAATGTAATTTTGAAAATATGAAATTGCAAATTACAGACGCGTATTTACTGAAAACATGTGTTTTATTCCACTAACTGTCGAATCAGATCGGGACATAAAATTCACACAATTAAAAGCTGTAAGCCTATGGAAATACAGGAAATTATTTTACGTCGTTTGTTGGTAATTCTATATCCTACGAAGCGGATTAAAACGATAAATTAAAAAATGAAAGACTGAGGGTTCTAATATTAATGTATATGGTCGAGCAATGTTGGATGTCTCTAATAAGGGTAATAAATGAGTATTTGATAAAAGATCAACATAGTCGGAGATATGTTGCTTCTGCCCTGCCTAAAATGGACCATTTAAGGGGTTGGCTCTACAGTTTAACCTCCCATTATAACCTCAGCATCGAGACTAGGCAGAGCTTTTTATTTTTACATCAGGGGTCAAAGATGAGTCTGGATTAATACAAACCGAGCTGGCACCGAGTTAGAAAGAAATATTGAGATATGTGAAAATTTAAGTAAAGGGCATCCAAAATCCGTTTAATCTAACGTAAAAGTTGTAACTCGTAAGGACCGAGGCGGAGAAAGGGCCTAGTATCACTGCATACAATGCTGAAGGGGGGCACGAGGCAGAGGTTTAGTGTCCAGTTTTACCAGTATCTAACTTCCCGAAAGCCATACCGTGACGTTAAGACTAATCACTGACCAAGAAAAGGTTTAGTGTCACTACCAGTTTTACCAGTATCTAACTTCCCGAAAGCCATACCGTGACGTTAGGACTAATCACTGACCTAGAAAAGGTTTAGTGTCACTACTAGTTTTACCAGTATCTAACTTCCCGAAAGCCATACCGTGACGTTAGGACTAATCACTGACCTAGAAAAGGTTTACTGTCACTACTAGTTTTACCAGTATCTAACTTCCCGAAAGCCATACCGTGACGTTAGGACTAATCACTGACCTAGAAAAGGTTTAGTGTCACTACTAGTTTTACCAGTATCTAACTTCCCGAAAGCCATACCGTGACGTTAGGACTAATCACTGAACTAGAAAAGGTTTAGTGTCACTACTATTTTTACCAGTATCTAACTTCCCGAAAGCCATACCGTGACGTTAAGACTAATCACTGACCAAGAAAAGGCTTAGTGTCACTACTAGTTTTACCAGTATCTAACTTCCCGAAAGCCATACCGTGACGTTAGGACTAATCACTGACCAAGAAAAGGCTTAGTGTCACTACTAGTTTTACCAGTATCTAACTTCCCGAAAGCCATACCGTGACGTTAGGACTAATCACTGACCAAGAAAAGGCTTAGTGTCACTAACAGTTTTACCAGTATCTAACTTCCCGAAAGCCATACCGTAACGTTAGGACTAATCACAGACCTAGAAAAGGTTTAGTGTCACTACTAGTTTTACCAGTATCTAACTTCCCGAAAGCCATACCGTGACGTTAGGACTAATCACTGACCTAGAAAAGGTTTAGTGTCACTACTAGTTTTACCAGTATCTAACTTCCCGAAAACCATACCGTGACGTTAGGACTAATCACTGACCTAGAAAAGGTTTAGTGTCACTACTAGTTTTACCAGTATCTAACTTCCCGAAAGCCATACCGTGACGTTAGGACTAATCACTGACCTAGAAATGCCTTAGTGTCACTACTAGTTTTACCAGTATCTAACTTCCCGAAAGCCATACCGTGACGTTAAGACTAATCACTGACCAAGAAAAGGTTTAGTGTCACTACCAGTTTTACCAGTATCTAACTTCCCGAAAGCCATACCGTGACGTTAGGACTAATCACTGACCTAGAAAAGGTTTAGTGTCACTACTAGTTTTACCAGTATCTAACTTCCCGAAAGCCATACCGTGACGTTAGGACTAATCACTGACCTAGAAAAGGTTTAGTGTCACTACTAGTTTTACCAGTATCTAACTTCCCGAAAGCCATACCGTGACGTTAGGACTAATCACTGACCTAGAAAAGGTTTAGTGTCACTACTAGTTTTACCAGTATCTAACTTCCCGAAAGCCATACCGTGACGTTAGGACTAATCACTGACCAAGAAAAGGCTTAGTGTCACTACTAGTTTTACCAGTATCTAACTTCCCGTAAGCCATACCGTGACGTTAGGACTAATCACTGACCTAGAAAAGGTTTAGTGTCACTACTAGTTTTACCAGTATCTAACTTCCCGAAAGCCATACCGTGACGTTAGGACTAATCACTGACCTAGAAAAGGTTTAGTGTCACTACTAGTTTTACCAGTATCTAACTTCCCGAAAGCCATACCGTGACGTTAGGACTAATCACTGACCTAGAAAAGGTTTAGTGTCACTACTAGTTTTACCAGTATCTAACTTCCCGAAAGCCATACCGTGACGTTAGGACTAATCACTGACCAAGAAAAGGTTTAGTGTCACTACTAGTTTTACCAGTATCTAACTTCCCGAAAGCCATACCGTGACGTTAGGACTAATCACTGACCTAGAAAAGGTTTACTGTCACTACTAGTTTTACCAGTATCTAACTTCCCGAAAGCCATACCGTGACGTTAGGACTAATCACTGACCTAGAAAAGGTTTAGTGTCACTACTAGTTTTACCAGTATCTAACTTCCCGAAAGCCATACCGTGACGTTAGGACTAATCACTGACCTAGAAAAGGTTTAGTGTCACTACTAGTTTTACCAGTATCTAACTTCCCGAAAGCCATACCGTGACGTTAGGACTTATCACTGACCTAGAAAAGGTTTAGTGTCACTACTAGTTTTACCAGTATCTAACTTCCCGAAAGAAATACCGTGACGTTAGGACTAATCACTGACCAAGAAAAGGCTTAGTGTCACTACTAGTTTTACCAGTATCTAACTTCCCGAAAGCCATACCGTGACGTTAAGACTAATTACTGACCTAGAAAAGGTTTAGTGTCACTACTAGTTTTACCAGTATCTAACTTCCCGAGAGCCATACCGTGACGTTAGGACTAATCACTGACCTAGAAAAGGTTTAGTGTCACTACTAGTTTTACCAGTATCTAACTTCCCGAAAGCCATACTGTGACGTTAGGACTAATCACTGACCTAGAAAAGGTTTAGTGTCACTACTAGTTTTACCAGTATCTAACTTCCCGAAAGCCATACCGTGACGTTAGGACTAATCACTGACCTAGAAAAGGTTTAGTGTCACTACTAGTTATACCAGTATCTAACTTCCCGAAAACCATACCGTGACGTTAGGACTAATCACTGACCTAGAAAAGGTTTAGTGTCACTACTAGTTTTACCAGTATCTAACTTCCCGAAAGCCATACCGTGACGTTAGGACTAATCACTGACCAAGAAAAGGTTTAGTGTCACTACTAGTTTTACCAGTATCTAACTTCCCGAAAGCCAGACCGTAACGTTAGGAATAATCACTGACCAAGAAAAGGCTTAGTGTCACTACTAGTTTTACCAGTATCTAACTTCCCGAAAGCCATACCGTGACGTTAGGACTAATCACTGACCTAGAGAAGGTTTAGTGTCACTACTAGTTTTACCAGTATCTAACTTCCCGAAAGCCATACCGTGACGTTAGGACTAATCACTGACCAAGAAAAGGCTTAGTGTCACTACTAGTTTTACCAGTATCTAATTTCCCGAAAGCCATACCGTGACGTTAGGACTAATCACTGACCTAGAAAAGGTTTAGTGTCACTACTAGTTTTACCAGTATCTAACTTCCCGAAAGCCATACCGTGACGTTAGGACTAATCACTGACCTAGAAAAGGTTTAGTGTCACTACTAGTTTTACCAGTATCTAACTTCCCGAAAGCCATACCGTGACGTTAGGACTAATCACTGACCTAGAAAAGGCTTAGTGTCACTACTAGTTTTACCAGTATCTAACTTCCCGAAAGCCATACCGTGACGTTAGGACTAATCACTGACCTAGAAAAGGTTTAGTGTCACTATTAGTTTTACTAGTATCTAACTTCCCGAAAGCCATACCGTGACGTTAGGACTAATCACTGACCTAGAAAAGGTTTAGTGTCAATACTAGTTTTACCAGTATCTAACTTCCCGAAAGAAATACCGTGACGTTAGGACTAATCACTGACCTAGAAAAGGTTTAGTGTCACTACTAGTTTTACCAGTATCTAACTTCCCGAGAGCCATACCGTGACGTTAGGACTAATCACTGACCTAGAAAAGGTTAAGTGGCACTACTAGTTTTACCAGTATCTAACTTCCCGAAAGCCATACCGTGACGTTAAGACTAATTACTGACCTAGAAAAGGTTTAGTGTCACTACTAGTTTTACCAGTATCTAACTTCCCGAGAGCCATACCGTGACGTTAGGACTAATCACTGACCTAGAAAAGGTTTAGTGTCACTACTAGTTTTACCAGTATCTAACTTCCCGAAAGCCATACCGTGACGTTAGGACTTATCACTGACCTAGAAAAGGTTTAGTGTCACTACTAGTTTTACCAGTATCTAACTTCCCGAAAGAAATACCGTGACGTTAGGACTAATCACTGACCAAGAAAAGGCTTAGTGTCACTACTAGTTTTACCAGTATCTAACTTCCCGAAAGCCATACCGTGACGTTAAGACTAATTACTGACCTAGAAAAGGTTTAGTGTCACTACTAGTTTTACCAGTATCTAACTTCCCGAGAGCCATACCGTGACGTTAGGACTAATCACTGACCTAGAAAAGGTTTAGTGTCACTACTAGTTTTACCAGTATCTAACTTCCCGAAAGCCATACTGTGACGTTAGGACTAATCACTGACCTAGAAAAGGTTTAGTGTCACTACTAGTTTTACCAGTATCTAACTTCCCGAAAGCCATACCGTGACGTTAGGACTAATCACTGACCTAGAAAAGGTTTAGTGTCACTACTAGTTATACCAGTATCTAACTTCCCGAAAACCATACCGTGACGTTAGGACTAATCACTGACCTAGAAAAGGTTTAGTGTCACTACTAGTTTTACCAGTATCTAACTTCCCGAAAGCCATACCGTGACGTTAGGACTAATCACTGACCAAGAAAAGGTTTAGTGTCACTACTAGTTTTACCAGTATCTAACTTCCCGAAAGCCAGACCGTAACGTTAGGAATAATCACTGACCAAGAAAAGGCTTAGTGTCACTACTAGTTTTACCAGTATCTAACTTCCCGAAAGCCATACCGTGACGTTAGGACTAATCACTGACCTAGAAAAGGTTTAGTGTCACTACTAGTTTTACCAGTATCTAACTTCCCGAAAGCCATACCGTGACGTTAGGACTAATCACTGACCAAGAAAAGGCTTAGTGTCACTACTAGTTTTACCAGTATCTAATTTCCCGAAAGCCATACCGTGACGTTAGGACTAATCACTGACCTAGAAAAGGTTTAGTGTCACTACTAGTTTTACCAGTATCTAACTTCCCGAAAGCCATACCGTGACGTTAGGACTAATCACTGACCTAGAAAAGGTTTAGTGTCACTACTAGTTTTACCAGTATCTAACTTCCCGAAAGCCATACCGTGACGTTAGGACTAATCACTGACCTAGAAAAGGCTTAGTGTCACTACTAGTTTTACCAGTATCTAACTTCCCGAAAGCCATACCGTGACGTTAGGACTAATCACTGACCTAGAAAAGGTTTAGTGTCACTATTAGTTTTACTAGTATCTAACTTCCCGAAAGCCATACCGTGACGTTAGGACTAATCACTGACCTAGAAAAGGTTTAGTGTCAATACTAGTTTTACCAGTATCTAACTTCCCGAAAGAAATACCGTGACGTTAGGACTAATCACTGACCTAGAAAAGGTTTAGTGTCACTACTAGTTTTACCAGTATCTAACTTCCCGAGAGCCATACCGTGACGTTAGGACTAATCACTGACCTAGAAAAGGTTAAGTGGCACTACTAGTTTTACCAGTATCTAACTTCCCGAAAGCCATACCGTGACGTTAGGACTAATCACTGACCTAGAAAAGGTTAAGTGTCACTACTAGTTTTACCAGTATCTAACTTCCCGAAAGCCATACCGTGACGTTAGGACTAATCACTGACCAAGAAAAGGTTTAGTGTCACTACTAGTTTTTCCAGTATCTAACTTCCCGAAAGCCATACCGTGACGTTAGGACTAATCACTGACCAAGAAAAGGTTTAGTGTCACTACTAGTTTTACCAGTATCTAACTTCCCGAGAGCCATACCGTGACGTTAGGACTAATCACTGATCTAGAAAAGGTTTAGTGTCACTACCAGTTTTACCAGTATCTAACTTCCCGAGAGCCATACCGTGACGTTAGGACTAATCACTGACCAAGAAAAGGTTTAGTGTCACTACTAGTTTTACCAGTATCTAACTTCCCGAGAGCCATACCGTGACGTTAGGACTAATCACTGACCTAGAAAAGGCTTAGTGTCACTACTAGTTTTACCAGTATCTAACTTCCCGAAAGCCATACCGTGACGTTAGGACTAATCACTGACCTAGAAAAGGTTAAGTGTCACTACTAGTTTTACCAGTATCTAACTTCCCGAGAGCCATACCGTGACGTTAGGACTAATCACTGACCTAGAAAAGGTTAAGTGTCACTACTAGTTTTACCAGTATCTAACTTCCCGAAAGCCATACCGTGACGTTAGGACTAATCACTGACCAAGAAAAGGCTTAGTGTCACTACTAGTTTTACCAGTATCTAACTTCCCGAAAGCCATACCGTGACGTTAGGACTAATCACTGACCAAGAAAAGGCTTAGTGTCACTACTAGTTTTACCAGTATCTAACTTCCCGTAAGCCATACCGTGACGTTAGGACTAATCACTGACCTAGAAAAGGTTTAGTGTCACTACTAGTTTTACCAGTATCTAACTTCCCGAAAGCCATACCGTGACGTTAGGACTAATCACTGACCTAGAAAAGGTTTAGTGTCACTACTAGTTTTACCAGTATCTAACTTCACGTAAGCCATACCGTGACGTTAGGACTAATCACTGACCTAGAAAAGGTTTAGTGTCACTACTAGTTTTACCAGTATCTAACTTCCCGTAAGCCATACCGTGACGTTAGGACTAATCACTGACCTAGAAAAGGTTTAGTGTCACTACTAGTTTTACCAGTATCTAACTTCCCGAAAGCCATACTGTGACGTTAGGACTAATCACTGACCTAGAAAAGGTTTAGTGTCACTACTAGTTTTACCAGTATCTAACTTCACGTAAGCCATACCGTGACGTTAGGACTAATCACTGACCTAGAAAACGTTTAGTGTCACTACCTGTTTTACCAGTATCTAACGTCCCGAGAGCCATACAGTGACGTTAGGACTAATCACTGACCTAGAAAAGGTTTAGTGTCACTACTAGTTTTACCAGTATCAAACATCCCGAAAGCCATACCGTGACGTTAGGACTAATCACTGACCTAGAAAAGGTTTAGTGTCACTACCAGTTTTACCAGTATCTAACTTCCCGAAAGCCATACCGTGACGTTAGGACTAATCACTGACCTAGAAAAGGTTTATTGTCACTACTAGTTTTACCAGTATCTAACTTCCCGAAAGCCATACCGTGACGTTAGGACTAATCACTGACCTAGAAAAGGTTTAGTGTCATTACCAGTTTTACCACTATCTAACTTCCCGAGAGCCATACCGGACGTTAGGACTAATCACTGACCTAGAAAAGGTTTAGTGTCACTACCAGTTTTACCAGTATCTAACTTCCCGAAAGCCATAACGTGACGTTAGGACTAATCACTGACCTAGAAAAGGTTTAGTGTCAATACTAGTTTTACCAGTATCTAACTTCCCGAAAGAAATACCGTGACGTTAGGACTAATCACTGATATAGAAAAGGTTTAGTGTCACTACTAGTTTTACCAGTATCTAAGTTCCCGAAAGCCATACCGTGACGTTAGGACTAATCACTGACCTAGAAAAGGTTAAGTGGCACTACTAGTTTTACCAGTATCTAACTTCCCGAAAGCCATACCGTGACGTTAGGACTAATCACTGACCTAGAAAAGGTTAAGTGTCACTACTAGTTTTACCAGTATCTAACTTCCCGAAAGCCATACCGTGACGTTAGGACTAATCACTGACCAAGAAAAGGTTTAGTGTCACTACTAGTTTTACCAGTATCTAACTTCCCGAAAGCCATACCGTGACGTTAGGACTAATCACTGACCAAGAAAAGGTTTAGTGTCACTACTAGTTTTACCAGTATCTAACTTCCCGAGAGCCATACCGTGACGTTAGGACTAATCACTGATCTAGAAAAGGTTTAGTGTCACTACCAGTTTTACCAGTATCTAACTTCCCGAGAGCCATACCGTGACGTTAGGACTAATCACTGACCAAGAAAAGGTTTAGTGTCACTACTAGTTTTACCAGTATCTAACTTCCCGAGAGCCATACCGTGACGTTAGGACTAATCACTGACCTAGAAAAGGCTTAGTGTCACTACTAGTTTTACCAGTATCTAACTTCCCGAAAGCCATACCGTGACGTTAGGACTAATCACTGACCTAGAAAAGGTTTAGTGTTACTACTAGTTTACCAGTATCTAACTTCCCGAGAGCCATACCGTGACGTTAGGACTAATCACTGACCTAGAAAAGGTTTAGTGTCACTACTAGTTTTACCAGTATCTAACTTCCCGTAAGCCATACCGTGACGTTAGGACTAATCACTGACCTAGAAAAGGTTTAGTGTCACTACTAGTTTTACCAGTATCTAACTTCCCGAAAGCCATACCGTGACGTTAGGACTAATCACTGACCTAGAAAAGGTTTAGTGTCACTACTAGTTTTACCAGTATCTAACTTCACGTAAGCCATACCGTGACGTTAGGACTAATCACTGACCTAGAAAAGGTTTAGTGTCACTACCTGTTTTACCAGTATCTAACGTCCCGAGAGCCAAACCGTGACGTTAGGACTAATCACTGACCTAGAAAAGGTTTAGTGTCACTACTAGTTTTACCAGTATCTAACTTCCCGTAAGCCATACCGTGACGTTAGGACTAATCACTGACCTAGAAAAGGTTTAGTGTCACTACTAGTTTTACCAGTATCTAACTTCCCGAAAGCCATACCGTGACGTTAGGACTAATCACTGACCTAGAAAAGGTTTAGTGTCACTACTAGTTTTACCAGTATCTAACTTCCCGAAAGCCATACTGTGACGTTAGGACTAATCATTGACCTAGAAAAGGTTTAGTGTCACTACTAGTTTTACCAGTATCTAACTTCACGTAAGCCATACCGTGACGTTAGGACTAATCACTGACCTAGAAAAGGTTTAGTGTCACTACTAGTTTTACCAGTATCTAACTTCACGTAAGCCATACCGTGACGTTAGGACTAATCACTGACCTAGAAAAGGTTTAATGTCACTACTAGTTTTACCAGTATCTAACTTCACGTAAGCCATACCGTGACGTTAGGACTAATCACTGACCTAGAAAACGTTTAGTGTCACTACCTGTTTTACCAGTATCTAACGTCCCGAGAGCCATACAGTGACGTTAGGACTAATCACTGACCTAGAAAAGGTTTAGTGTCACTACTAGTTTTACCAGTATCAAACATCCCGAAAGCCATACCGTGACGTTAGGACTAATCACTGACCTAGAAAAGGTTTAGTGTCACTACCAGTTTTACCAGTATCTAACTTCCCGAAAGCCATACCGTGACGTTAGGACTAATCACTGACCTAGAAAAGGTTTATTGTCACTACTAGTTTTACCAGTATCTAACTTCCCGAAAGCCATACCGTAACGTTAGGACTAATCACTGACCTAGAAAAGGTTTAGTGTCATTACCAGTTTTACCAGTATCTAACTTCCCGAGAGCCATACCGGACGTTAGGACTAATCACTGAACTAGAAAAGGTTTAGTGTCACTACCAGTTTTACCAGTATCTAACTTCCCGAAAGCCATAACGTGACGTTAGGACTAATCACTGACCTAGAAAAGGTTTAAAGTCACTACTAGTTTTACCAGTATCTAACTTCCCGAGAGCCAAACCGTGACGTTAGGACTAATCACTGACCTAGAAAATGTTTAGTGTCACTACTAGTTTTACCAGTATCTAACTTCCCGAAAGCCATACCGTGACGTTAGGACTAATCACTGACCTAGAAAAGGTTTAGTGTCACTACTAGTTTTACCAGTATCTAACTTCCCGAAAGCCATACCGTGACGTTAGGACTAATCACTGACCTAGAAAAGGTTTAGTGTCACTACTAGTTTTACCAGTATCTAACTTCCCGAAAGCCATACCGTGACGTTAGGACTAATCACTGACCTAGAAAAGGTTTAGTGTCACTACTAGTTTTACCAGTATCTATCTTCCCGAAAGCCATACCGTGACGTTAGGACTAATCACTGACCTAGAAAAGGTTTAGTGTCACTACTAGTTTTACCAGTATCTAACTTCCCGAAAGCCATACCGTGACGTTAGGACTAATCACTGAATTAGAAAAGGTTTAGTGTCACTACTAGTTTTACCAGTATCTAACTTCCCGAAAGCCATACCGTGACGTTAGGACTAATCACTGACCTAGAAAAGGTTTAGTGTCACTACTAGTTTTACCAGTATCTAACTTCCCGAAAGCCATACCGTGACGTTAGGACTAATCACTGACCTAGAAAAGGTTTAGTGTCACTACTAGTTTTACCAGTATCTAACTTCCAGAAAGCCATACCGTGACGTTAGGACTAATCACTGACCTAGAAAAGGTTTAGTGTCACTACTAGTTTTACCAGTATCTAACTTCCCGAAAGCCATACCGTGACGTTAGGACTAATCACTAACCTAGAAAAGGTTTAGTGTCACTAAAGGTTTTACCAGTATCTAACTTCCCGAAAGCCATACTGTGACGTTAGGACTAATCACTGACCTAGAAAAGGTTTAGTGTCACTACTAGTTTTACCATTATCTAACTACCCGAAAGCCATACCGTGACGTTAGGACTAATCACTGACCTAGAAAAGGTTTATTGTCACTACTAGTTTTACCAGTATCTAACTTCCCGAAAGCCAGACCGTGACGTTAGGACTAATCACTGACCTAGAAAAGGTTTAGTGTCACTACTAGTTTTACCAGTATCTAACTTCCCGAAAACCATACCGTGACGTTAGGACTAATCACTGACCTAGAAAAGGTTTAGTGTCACTACTAGTTTTACCAGTATCTAACGTCCCGAAAGCCATACTGTGACGTTAGGACTAATCACTGACCAAGAAAAGGTTTAGAGTCACTACTAATTTTACCAGTATCTAACTTCCCGAAAGCCAGACCGTGACGTTAGGACTAATCACTGACCTAGAAAAGGTTAAGTGTCACTACTAGTTTTACCAGTATCTAACTTCCCGAAAGCCATACCGTGACGTTAGGACTAATCACTGACCTAGAAAAGGTTTAGTGTCACTACTAGTTTTACCAGTATCTAACTTCCCGAAAGCCATACCGTGACGTTAGGTCTAATCACTGACCTAGAAAAGGTTTAGTGTCACTACTAGTTTTACCAGTATCTAACTTCCCGAGAGCCATACCGTGACGTTAGGACTAATCACTGACCTAGAAAAGGTTTAGTGTCACTACTAGTTTTACCAGTATCTAACTTCCCGTAAGCCATACCGTGACGTTAGGACTAATCACTGACCTAGAAAAGGTTTAGTGTCACTACTAGTTTTACCAGTATCTAACTTCCCGAAAGCCATACCGTGACGTTAGGACTAATCACTGACCTAGAAAAGGTTTAGTGTCACTACTAGTTTTACCAGTATCTAACTTCACGTAAGCCATACCGTGACGTTAGGACTAATCACTGACCTAGAAAAGGTTTAGTGTCACTACCTGTTTTACCAGTATCTAACGTCCTGAGAGCCAAACCGTGACGTTAGGACTAATCACTGACCTAGAAAAGGTTTAGTGTCACTACTAGTTTTACCAGTATCTAACTTCACGTAAGCCATACCGTGACGTTAGGACTAATCACTGACCTAGAAAACGTTTAGTGTCACTACCTGTTTTACCAGTATCTAACGTCCCGAGAGCCATACAGTGACGTTAGGACTAATCACTGACCTAGAAAAGGTTTAGTGTCACTACTAGTTTTACCAGTATCAAACATCCCGAAAGCCATACCGTGACGTTAGGACTAATCACTGACCTAGAAAAGGTTTATTGTCACTACTAGTTTTACCAGTATCTAACTTCCCGAAAGCCATACCGTAACGTTAGGACTAATCACTGACCTAGAAAAGGTTTAGTGTCATTACCAGTTTTACCAGTATCTAACTTCCCGAGAGCCATACCGGACGTTAGGACTAATCACTGACCTAGAAAAGGTTTAGTGTCACTACCAGTTTTACCAGTATCTAACTTCCCGAAAGCCATAACGTGACGTTAGGACTAATCACTGACCTAGAAAAGGTTTAAAGTCACTACTAGTTTTATCAGTATCTAACTTCCCGAGAGCCAAACCGTGACGTTAGGACTAATCACTGACCTAGAAAGGTGTAGTGTCACTACTAGTTTTACCAGTATCTAACTTCCCGAAAGCCATACCGTGACGTTAGGACTAATCACTGACCTAGAAAAGGTTTAGTGTCACTACTAGTTTTACCAGTATCTAACTTCCCGAAAGCCATACCGTGACGTTAGGACTAATCACTGACCTAGAAAAGGTTTAGTGTCACTACTAGTTTTACCAGTATCTAACTTCCCGAAAGCCATACCGTGACGTTAGGACTAATCACTGACCTAGAAAAGGTTTAGTGTCACTACTAGTTTTACCAGTATCTAACTTCCCGAAAGCCATACCGTGACGTTAGGACTAATCACTGACCTAGAAAAGGTTTAGTGTCACTACTAGTTTTACCAGTATCTAACTTCCCGAAAGCCATACCGTGACGTTAGGACTAATCACTGACCTAGAAAAGGTTTAGTGTCACTACTAGTTTTACCAGTATCTAACTTCCCGAAAGCCATACCGTGACGTTAGGACTAATCACTGACCTAGAAAAGGTTTAGTGTCACTACTAGTTTTACCAGTATCTAACTTCCCGAAAGCCATACCGTGACGTTAGGACTAATCACTGACCTAGAAAAGGTTTAGTGTCACTACTAGTTTTACCAGTATCTAACTTCCCGAAAGCCATACCGTGACGTTAGGACTAATCACTGACCTAGAAAAGGTTTAGTGTCACTACTAGTTTTACCAGTATCTAACTTCCCGAAAGCCATACCGTGACGTTACTACTAATCACTGACCTAGAAAAGGTTTAGTGTCACTACTAGTTTTACCAGTATCTAACTTCCCGAAAGCCATACCGTGACGTTAGGACTAATCACTGACCTAGAAAAGGTTTAGTGTCACTACTAGTTTTACCAGTATCTAACTTCCCGAAAGCCATACCGTGACGTTAGGACTAATCACTGACCAAGAAAAGGTTTAGTGTCACTACTAGTTTTACCAGTATCTACCTTCCCGAAAACCATACTGTGACGTTAGGACTAATCACTGACCTAGAAAAGGTTTAGTGTCACTACTAGTTTTACCAGTATCTAACTTCCCGAAAGCCATACCGTGACGTTAGGACTAATCACTGACCTAGAAAAGGTTTAGTGTCACTACTAGTTTTACCAGTATCTAACTTCCCGAAAGCCATACCGTGACGTTAGGACTAATCACTGACCAAGAAAAGGTTTAGTGTCACTACTAGTTTTACCAGTATCTACCTTCCCGAAAACCATACCGTGACGTTAGGACTAATCACTGACCTAGAAAAGGCTTAGTGTCACTACTAGTTTTACCAGTATCTAACTACCCGAAAGCCATACCGTGACGTTAGGACTAATCACTGACCTAGAAAAGGCTTAGTGTCACTACTAGTTTTACCAGTATCTAACTACCCGAAAGCCATACCGTGACGTTAGGACTAATCACTGACCTAGAAAAGGTTTAGTGTCACTACTAGTTTTACCAGTATCTAACTTCCCGAAAGCCATACCGTGACGTTAGGACTAATCACTGACCTAGAAAAGGTTTAGTGTCACTACTAGTTTTACCAGTATCTAACTTCCCGAAAGCCATACCGTGACGTTAGGACTAATCACTGACCTAGAAAAGGTTTAGTGTCACTACTAGTTTTACCAGTATCTAACTTCCCGAAAGCCATACCGTGACGTTAGGACTAATCACTAACCTAGAAAAGGTTTAGTGTCACTAAAGGTTTTACCAGTATCTAACTTCCCGAAAGCCATACTGTGACGTTAGGACTAATCACTGACCTAGAAAAGGTTTAGTGTCACTACTAGTTTTACCATTATCTAACTTCCCGAAAGCCATACCGTGACGTTAGGACTAATCACTGACCTAGAAAAGGTTTATTGTCACTACTAGTTTTACCAGTATCTAACTTCCCGAAAGCCAGACCGTGACGTTAGGACTAATCACTGACCTAGAAAAGGTTTAGTGTCACTACTAGTTTTACCAGTATCTAACTTCCCGAAAACCATACCGTGACGTTAGGACTAATCACTGACCTAGAAAAGGTTTAGTGTCACTACTAGTTTTACCAGTATCTAACTTCCCGAAAGCCATACCGTGACGTTAGGACTAATCACTGACCAAGAAAAGGTTTAGAGTCACTACTAATTTTACCAGTATCTAACTTCCCGAAAGCCATACCGTGACGTTAGGACTAATCACTGACCAAGAAAAGGTTTAGAGTCACTACTAATTTTACCAGTATCTAACTTCCCGAAAGCCAGACCGTGACGTTAGGACTAATCACTGACCTAGAAAAGGTTTAGAGTCACTACTAATTTTACCAGTATCTAACTTCCCGAAAGCCAGACCGTGACGTTAGGACTAATCACTGACCTAGAAAAGGTTTAGTGTCACTACTAGTTTTACCAGTATCTAACTTCCCGAAACCCATACCGTGACGTTAGGACTAATCACTGATCTAGAAAAGGTTTAGTGTCACTACTAGTTTTACCAGTATCTAACTTCCCGAAAGCCATACCGTGACGTTAGGACTAATCACTGACCTAGAAAAGGTTTAGTGTCACTACTAGTTTTACCAGTATCTAACTTCCCGAAAGCCATACCGTGACGTTAGGACTAATCACTGACCTAGAAAAGGTTTAGAGTCACTACTAATTTTACCAGTATCTAACTTCCCGAAAGCCAGACCGTGACGTTAGGACTAATCACTGACCTAGAAAAGGTTTATTGTCACTACTAGTTTTACCAGTATCTAACTTCCCGAAAGCCAGACCGTGACGTTAGGACTAATCACTGACCTAGAAAAGGTTTAGTGTCACTACTAGTTTTACCAGTATCTAACTTCCCGAAACCCATACCGTGACGTTAGGACTAATCACTGACCTAGAAAAGGTTTAGAGTCACTACTAATTTTACCAGTATCTAACTTCCCGAAAGCCAGACCGTGACGTTAGGACTAATCACTGACCTTGAAAAGGTGTATTGTCACTACTAGTTTTACCAGTATCTAACTTCCCGAAAGCCAGACCGTGACGTTAGGACTAATCACTGACCTAGAAAAGGTTTAGTGTCACTACTAGTTTTACCAGTATCTAACTTCCCGAAACCCATACCGTGACGTTAGGACTAATCACTGATCTAGAAAAGGTTTAGTGTCACTACTAGTTTTACCAGTATCTAACTTCCCGAAAGCCATACCGTGACGTTAGGACTAATCACTGACCTAGAAAAGGTTTAGTGTCACTACTAGTTTTACCAGTATCTAACTTCCCGAAAGCCATACCGTGACGTTAGGACTAATCACTGACCTAGAAAAGGTTTAGTGTCACTACTAGTTTTACCAGTATCTAACTTCCCGAAAGCCATACCGTGACGTTAGGACTAATCACTGACCTAGAAAATGTTTAGTGTCACTACTAGTTTTACCAGTATCTAACTTCCCGAAAGCCATACCGTGACGTTAGGACTAATCACTGACCTAGAAAAGGTTTAGTGTCACTACTAGTTTTACCAGTATCTAACTTCCCGAAAACCATACCGTGACGTTAGGACTAATCACTGACCTAGAAAAGGTTTAGTGTCACTACTAGTTTTACCAGTATCTAACTTCCCGAAAGCCAGACCGTGACGTTAGGACTAATCACTGACCTAGAAAAGGTTTAGTGTCACTACTAGTTTTACCAGTATCTAACTTCCCGAAAGCCATACCGTGACGTTAGGACTAATCACTGACCTAGAAAAGGTTTAGAGTCACTACTAATTTTACCAGTATCTAACTTCCCGAAAGCCATACCGTGACGTTAGGACTAATCACTGACCTAGAAAAGGTTTAGTGTCACTACTAGTTTTACCAGTATCTAACTTCCCGAAAGCCATACCGTGACGTTAGGACTAATCACTGACCTAGAAAAGGTTTAGAGTCACTACTAATTTTACCAGTATCTAACTTCCCGAAAGCCATACCGTGACGTTAGGACTAATCACTGACCTAGAAAAGGTTTAGTGTCACTACTAGTTTTACCAGTATCTAACTTCCCGAAAGCCATACCGTGACGTTAGGACTAATCACTGACCTAGAAAAGGTTTAGAGTCACTACTAATTTTACCAGTATCTAACTTCCCGAAAGCCATACCGTGACGTTAGGACTAATCACTGACCTAGAAAAGGTTTAGTGTCACTACTAGTTTTACCAGTATCTAACTTCCCGAAAGCCATACCGTGACGTTAGGACTAATCACTGATCTAGAAAAGGTTTAGTGTCACTACTAGTTTAACCAGTATCTAACTTCCCGAAAGCCATACCGTGACGTTAGGACTAATCACTGACCTAGAAAAGGTTTAGAGTCACTACTAATTTTACCAGTATCTAACGTCCCGAAAGCCATACCGTGACGTTAGGACTAATCACTGACCTAGAAAAGGTTTAGTGTCACTACTAGTTTTACCAGTATCTAACGTCCCGAAAGCCATACCGTGACGTTAGGACTAATCACTGACCTAGAAAAGGTTTAGTGTCACTACTAGTTTTACCAGTATCTAACTTCCCGAAAGCCATACCGTGACGTTAGGACTAATCACTGACCTAGAAAAGGTTTAGAGTCACTACTAATTTTACCAGTATCTAACGTCCCGAAAGCCATACCGTGACGTTAGGACTAATCACTGACCTAGAAAAGGTTTAGTGTCACTACTAGTTTTACCAGTATCTAACGTCCCGAAAGCCATACTGTGACGTTAGGACTAATCACTGACCTAGAAAAGGTTTAGTGTCACTACTAGTTTTACCAGTATCTAACGTCCCGAAAGCCATACCGTGACGTTAGGACTAATCACTGACCTAGAAAAGGTTTAGTGTCACTACTAGTTTTACCAGTATCTAACGTCCCGAAAGCCATACCGTGACGTTAGGACTAATCACTGACCTAGAAAAGGTTTAGAGTCACTACTAATTTTACCAGTATCTAACTTCCCGAAAGCCAGACCGTGACGTTAGGACTAATCACTGACCTAGAAAAGGTTTATTGTCACTACTAGTTTTACCAGTATCTAACTTCCCGAAAGCCAGACCGTGACGTTAGGACTAATCACTGACCTAGAAAAGGTTTAGTGTCACTACTAGTTTTACCAGTATCTAACTTCCCGAAACCCATACCGTGACGTTAGGACTAATCACTGACCTAGAAAAGGTTTAGAGTCACTACTAATTTTACCAGTATCTAACTTCCCGAAAGCCAGACCGTGACGTTAGGACTAATCACTGACCTAGTAAAGGTTTATTGTCACTACTAGTTTTACCAGTATCTAACTTCCCGAAAGCCATACCGTGACGTTAGGACTAATCACTGACCTAGAAAAGGTTTAGTGTCACTACTAGTTTTACCAGTATCTAACTTCCCGAAACCCATACCGTGACGTTAGGACTAATCACTGATCTAGAAAAGGTTTAGTGTCACTACTAGTTTTACCAGTATCTAACTTCCCGAAAGCCATACCGTGACGTTAGGACTAATCACTGACCTAGAAAAGGTTTAGTGTCACTACTAGTTTTACCAGTATCTAACTTCCCGAAAGCCATACCGTGACGTTAGGACTAATCACTGACCTAGAAAAGGTTAAGTGTCACTACTAGTTTTACCAGTATCTAACTTCCCGAAAGCCATACCGTGACGTTAGGACTAATCACTGACCAAGAAAAGGCTTAGTGTCACTACTAGTTTTACCAGTATCTAACTTCCCGAAAGCCATACCGTGACGTTAGGACTAATCACTGACCTAGAAATGGTTTAGTGTCACTACTAGTTTTACCAGTATCTAACTTCCCGAAAGCCATACCGTGACGTTAGGACTAATCACTGACCTAGAAAATGTTTAGTGTCACTACTAGTTTTACCAGTATCTAACTTCCCGAAAGCCATACCGTGACGTTAGGACTAATCACTGACCTAGAAAAGGTTTAGTGTCACTACTAGTTTTACCAGTATCTAACTTCCCGAAAACCATACCGTGACGTTAGGACTAATCACTGACCTAGAAAAGGCTTAGTGTCACTACTAGTTTTACCAGTATCTAACTTCCCGTAAGCCATACCGTGACGTTAGGACTAATCACTGACCTAGAAAAGGTTTAGTGTCACTACTAGTTTTACCAGTATCTAACTTCCCGAAAGCCAGACCGTGACGTTAGGACTAATCACTGACCTAGAAAAGGTTTAGTGTCACTACTAGTTTTACCAGTATCTAACTTCCCGAAAGCCAGACCGTGACGTTAGGACTAATCACTGACCTAGAAAAGGTTTAGTGTCACTACTAGTTTTACCAGTATCTAACTTCCCGAAAGCCATACCGTGACGTTAGGACTAATCACTGACCTAGAAAAGGTTTAGAGTCACTACTAATTTTACCAGTATCTAACTTCCCGAAAGCCATACCGTGACGTTAGGACTAATCACTGACCTAGAAAAGGTTTAGTGTCACTACTAGTTTTACCAGTATCTAACTTCCCGAAGCCATACCGTGACGTTAGGACTAATCACTGACCTAGAAAAGGTTTAGAGTCACTACTAATTTTACCAGTATCTAACTTCCCGAAAGCCATACCGTGACGTTAGGACTAATCACTGACCTAGAAAAGGTTTAGTGTCACTACTAGTTTTACCAGTATCTAACTTCCCGAAAGCCATACCGTGACGTTAGGACTAATCACTGACCTAGAAAAGGTTTAGAGTCACTACTAATTTTACCAGTATCTAACTTCCCGAAAGCCAGACCGTGACGTTAGGACTAATCACTGACCTAGAAAAGGTTTATTGTCACTACTAGTTTTACCAGTATCTAACTTCCCGAAAGCCAGACCGTGACGTTAGGACTAATCACTGACCTAGAAAAGGTTTAGTGTCACTACTAGTTTTACCAGTATCTAACTTCCCGAAACCCATACCGTGACGTTAGGACTAATCACTGACCTAGAAAAGGTTTAGAGTCACTACTAATTTTACCAGTATCTAACTTCCCGAAAGCCAGACCGTGACGTTAGGACTAATCACTGACCTAGAAAAGGTTTATTGTCACTACTAGTTTTACCAGTATCTAACTTCCCGAAAGCCAGACCGTGACGTTAGGACTAATCACTGACCTAGAAAAGGTTTAGTGTCACTACTAGTTTTACCAGTATCTAACTTCCCGAAACCCATACCGTGACGTTAGGACTAATCACTGATCTAGAAAAGGTTTAGTGTCACTACTAGTTTTACCAGTATCTAACTTCCCGAAAGCCATACCGTGACGTTAGGACTAATCACTGACCAAGAAATGGTTTAGTGTCACTACTAGTTTTACCAGTATCTAACTTCCCGAAAGCCATACCGTGACGTTAGGACTAATCACTGACCTAGAAAATGTTTAGTGTCACTACTAGTTTTACCAGTATCTAACTTCCCGAAAGCCATACCGTGACGTTAGGACTAATCACTGACCTAGAAAAGGTTTAGTGTCACTACTAGTTTTACCAGTATCTAACTTCCCGAAAACCATACCGTGACGTTAGGACTAATCACTGACCTAGAAAAGGTTTAGTGTCACTACTAGTTTTACCAGTATCTAACTTCCCGAAAGCCATACCGTGACGTTAGGACTAATCACTGACCAAGAAAAGGTTTAGTGTCACTACTAGTTTTACCAGTATCTAACTTCCCGAAAGCCAGACCGTAACGTTAGGAATAATCACTGACCAAGAAAAGGCTTAGTGTCACTACTAGTTTTACCAGTATCTAACTTCCCGAAAGCCATACCGTGACGTTAGGACTAATCACTGACCTAGAAAAGGTTTAGTGTCACTACTAGTTTTACCAGTATCTAACTTCCCGAAAGCCATACCGTGACGTTAGGACTAATCACTGACCAAGAAAAGGCTTAGTGTCACTACTAGTTTTACCAGTATCTAACTTCCCGAAAGCCATACCGTGACGTTAGGACTAATCACTGACCTAGAAAAGGTTTAGTGTCACTATTAGTTTTACTAGTATCTAACTGCACGTAAGCCATACCGTGACGTTAGGACTAATCACTGACCTAGAAAAGGTTTAGTGTCACTACCTGTTTTACCAGTATCTAACGTCCCGAGAGCCATACAGTGACGTTAGGACTAATCACTGACCAAGAAAAGGTTTAGTGTCACTACTAGTTTTACCAGTATCAAACATCCCGAAAGACATACCGTGACGTTAGGAATAATCACTGACCTAGAAAAGGTTTAGTGTCACTACCAGTTTTACCAGTATCTAACTTCCCGAAAGCCATACCGTGACGTTAGGACTAATCACTGACCTAGAAAAGGTTTATTGTCACTACTAGTTTTACCAGTATCTAACTTCCCGAAAGCCATACCGTGACGTTAGGACTAATCACTGACCTAGAAAAGGTTTAGTGTCATTACCAGTTTTACCAGTATCTAACTTCCCGAGAGCCATACCGGACGTTAGGACTAATCACTGACCTAGAAAAGGTTTAGTGTCACTACCAGTTTTACCAGTATCTAACTTCCCGAAAGCCATAACGTGACGTTAGGACTAATCACTGACCTAGAAAAGGTTTAGTGTCAATACTAGTTTTACCAGTATCTAACTTCCCGAAAGCCATACCGTGACGTTAGGACTAATCACTGACCAAGAAAAGGTTTAGTGTCACTACTAGTTTTACCAGTATCTAACTTCCCGAAAGCCATACCGTGACGTTAGGACTAATCACTGACCAAGAAAAGGTTTAGTGTCACTACTAGTTTTACCAGTATCTAACTTCCCGAGAGCCATACCGTGACGTTAGGACTAATCACTGATCTAAAAAAGGTTTAGTGTCACTACCAGTTTTACCAGTATCTAACTTCCCGAGAGCCATACCGTGACGTTAGGACTAATCACTGACCAAGAAAAGGTTTAGAGTCACTACTAGTTTTACCAGTATCTAACTTCCCGAGAGCCATACCGTGACGTTAGGACTAATCACTGACCTAGAAAAGGCTTAGTGTCACTACTAGTTTTACCAGTATCTAACTTCCCGAAAGCCATACCGTGACGTTAGGACTAATCACTGACCTAGAAAAGGTTAAGTGTCACTACTAGTTTTACCAGTATCTAACTTCCCGAGAGCCATACCGTGATGTTAGGACTAATCACTGACCTAGAAAAGGTTAAGTGTCACTACTAGTTTTACCAGTATCTAACTTCCCGAAAGCCATACCGTGATGTTAGGACTAATCACTGACCTAGAAAAGGTTAAGTGTCACTACTAGTTTTACCAGTATCTAACTTCCCGAAAGCCATACCGTGACGTTAGGACTAATCACTGACCTAGAAAAGGTTAAGTGTCACTACTAGTTTTACCAGTATCTAACTTCCCGAGAGCCATACCGTGATGTTAGGACTAATCACTGACCTAGAAAAGGTTAAGTGTCACTACTAGTTTTACCAGTATCTAACTTCCCGAAAGCCATACCGTGACGTTAGGACTAATCACTGACCTAGAAAAGGTTTAGTGTCACTACTAGTTTTACCAATATCTAACTTCCCGAAAGCCATACCGTGACGTTAGGACTAATCACTGACCTAGAAAAGGTTTAGTGTCACTACTAGTTTTACCAGTATCTAACTTCCCGAGAGCCATACCGTGACTTTAGGACTAATCACTGACCTAGAAAAGGTTTAGTGTCACTACTAGTTTTACCAGTATCTAACTTCCCGTAAGCCATACCGTGACGTTAGGACTAATCACTGACCTAGAAAAGGTTTAGTGTCACTACTAGTTTTACCAGTATCTAACTTCCCGAAAGCCATACCGTGACGTTAGGACTAATCACTGACCTAGAAAAGGTTTAGTGTCACTACTAGTTTTACCAGTATCTAACTTCACGTAAGCCATACCGTGACGTTAGGACTAATCACTGACCTAGAAAAGGTTTAGTGTCACTACCTGTTTTACCAGTATCTAATGTCCCGAGAGCCATACCGTGACGTTAGGACTAATCACTGACCTAGAAAAGGTTTAGTGTCACTACTAGTTTTACCAGTATCTAACTTCCCGTAAGCCATACCGTGACGTTAGAACTAATCACTGACCTAGAAAAGGTTTAGTGTCACTACTAGTTTTACCAGTATCTAACTTCCCGAAAGCCATACCGTGACGTTAGGACTAATCACTGACCTAGAAAAGGTTTAGTGTCACTACTAGTTTTACCAGTATCTAACTTCACGTAAGCCATACCGTGACGTTAGGACTAATCACTGACCTAGAAAAGGTTTAGTGTCACTACCTGTTTTACCAGTATTTAACGTCCCGAGAGCCATACAGTGACGTTAGGACTAATCACTGACCTAGAAAAGGTTTAGTGTCACTACTAGTTTTACCAGTATCAAACATCCCGAAAGCCATACCGTGACGTTAGGACTAATCACTGACCTAGAAAAGGTTTAGTGTCACTACCAGTTTTACCAGTATCTAACTTCCCGAAAGCCATACCGTGACGTTAGGACTAATCACTGACCTAGAAAAGTTTTATTGTCACTACTAGTTTTACCAGTATCTAACTTCCCGAAAGCCATACCGTGACGTTAGGACTAATCACTGACCTAGAAAAGGTTTAGGGTCATTACCAGTTTTACCAGTATCTAACTTCCCGAGAGCCATACCGGACGTTAGGACTAATCACTGACCTAGAAAAGGTTTAGTGTCACTACCAGTTTTACCAGTATCTAACTTCCCGAAAGCCATAACGTGACGTTAGGACTAATCACTGACCTAGAAAAGGTTTAAAGTCACTACTAGTTTTACCAGTATCTAACTTCCCGAGAGCCAAACCGTGACGTTAGGACTAATCACTGACCTAGAAAAGGTTTAGTGTCACTACTAGTTTTACCAGTATCTAACTTCCCGAAAGCCATACCGTGACGTTAGGACTAATCACTGACCTAGAAAAGGTTTAGTGTCACTACTAGTTTTACCAGTATCTAACTTCCCGAAAGCCATACCGTGACGTTAGGACTAATCACTGACCTAGAAAAGGTTTAGTGTCACTACTAGTTTTACCAGTATCTAACTTCCCGAAAGCCATACCGTGACGTTAGGACTAATCACTGACCAAGAAAAGGTTTAGTGTCACTACTAGTTTTACCAGTATCTAACTTCCCGAAAACCATACCGTGACGTTAGGACTAATCACTGACCTAGAAAAGGCTTAGTGTCACTACTAGTTTTACCAGTATCTAACTACCCGAAAGCCATACCGTGACGTTAGGACTAATCACTGACCTAGAAAAGGCTTAGTGTCACTACTAGTTTTACCAGTATCTAACTACCCGAAAGCCATACCGTGACGTTAGGACTAATCACTGACCTAGAAAAGGTTTAGTGTCACTACTACTTTTACCAGTATCTAACTTCCCGAAAGCCATACCGTGACGTTAGGACTAATCACTGACCTAGAAAAGGTTTAGTGTCACTACTAGTTTTACCAGTATCTAACTTCCCGAAAGCCATACCGTGACGTTAGGACTAATCACTGACCTAGAAAAGGTTTAGTGTCACTACTAGTTTTACCAGTATCTAACTTCCCGAAAGCCATACCGTGACGTTAGGACTAATCACTAACCTAGAAAAGGTTTAGTGTCACTAAAGGTTTTACCAGTATCTAACTTCCCGAAAGCCATACTGTGACGTTAGGACTAATCACTGACCTAGAAAAGGTTTAGTGTCACTACTAGTTTTACCATTATCTAACTTCCCGAAAGCCATACCGTGACGTTAGGACTAATCACTGACCTAGAAAAGGTTTATTGTCACTACTAGTTTTACCAGTATCTAACTTCCCGAAAGCCAGACCGTGACGTTAGGACTAATCACTGACCTAGAAAAGGTTTAGTGTCACTACTAGTTTTACCAGTATCTAACTTCCCGAAAACCATACCGTGACGTTAGGACTAATCACTGACCTAGAAAAGGTTTAGTGTCACTACTAGTTTTACCAGTATCTAACTTCCCGAAAGCCATACCGTGACGTTAGGACTAATCACTGACCTAGAAAAGGCTTAGTGTCACTACTAGTTTTACCAGTATCTAACTTCCCGTAAGCCATACCGTGACGTTAGGACTAATCACTGACCAAGAAAAGGTTTAGAGTCACTACTAATTTTACCAGTATCTAACTTCCCGAAAGCCATACCGTGACGTTGGGACTAATCACTGACCTAGAAAAGGCTTAGTGTCACTACTAGTTTTACCAGTATCTAACTTCCCGAAAGCCATACCGTGACGTTGGGACTAATCACTGACCTAGAAAAGGCTTAGTGTCACTACTAGTTTTACCAGTATCTAACTTCCCGAAAGCCATACCGTGACGTTAGGACTAATCACTGACCAAGAAAAGGTTTAGAGTCACTACTAATTTTACCAGTATCTAACTTCCCGAAAGCCAGACCGTGACGTTAGGACTAATCACTGACCTAGAAAAGGTTAAGTGTCACTACTAGTTTTACCAGTATCTAACTTCCCGAAAGCCATACCGTGACGTTAGGACTAATCACTGACCTAGAAAAGGTTTAGTGTCACTACTAGTTTTACCAGTATCTAACTTCCCGAAAGCCATACCGTGACGTTAGGACTAATCACTGACCTAGAAAAGGTTTAGTGTCACTACTAGTTTTACCAGTATCTAACTTCCCGTAAGCCATACCGTGACGTTAGGACTAATCACTGACCAAGAAAAGGTTTAGAGTCACTACTAATTTTACCAGTATCTAACTTCCCGAAAGCCAGACCGTGACGTTAGGACTAATCACTGACCTAGAAAAGGTTAAGTGTCACTACTAGTTTTACCAGTATCTAACTTCCCGAAAGCCATACCGTGACGTTAGGACTAATCACTGACCTAGAAAAGGTTTATTGTCACTACTAGTTTTACCAGTATCTAACTTCCCGAAAGCCATACCGTGACGTTAGGACTAATCACTGACCTAGAATAGGTTTAGTGTCACTACTAGTTTTACCATTATCTAATTTCCCGAAAGCCATACCGTGACGTTAGGACTAATCACTGACCTAGAAAAGGTTTAGTGTCACTAACAGTTTTACCAGTATCTAACTTCCCTAAAGCCATACCGTGACGTTAGGACTAATCACTGACATAGAAAAGGTTTAGTGTCACTACTAGTTTTACCAATATCTAACTTCCCGAAAGCCATACCGTGACGTTAGGACTAATCACTGACCTAGAAAAGTTTTAGTGTCACTAACAGTTTTACCAGTATCTAACTTCCCGAAAGCCATACCGTGACGTTAGGACTAATCACTGACATAGAAAAGGTTTAGTGTCACTACTAGTTTTACCAGTATCTAACTTCCCGAAAGCCATACCGTGACGTTAGGACTAATCACTGACCTAGAAAAGGTTTAGTGTCACTAACAGTTTTACCAGTATCTAACTTCCCTAAAGCCATACCGTGACGTTAGGACTAATCACTGACATAGAAAAGGTTTAGTGTCACTACTAGTTTTACCAGTATCTAACTTCCCGAAAGCCATACCGTGACGTTAGGACTAATCACTGACCTAGAAAAGGATTAGTGTCACTACTAGTTTTACCAGAATCTAACTTCCCTAAAGCCATACCGTGAAGTTAGGACTAATCACTGATCTAGAAAAGGTTTAGTGTCACTACTAGTTTTACCAGTATCTAACTTCCCTAAAGCCATACCGTGACGTTAGGACTAATCACTGACATAGAAAAGGTTTAGTGTCACTACTAGTTTTACCAGTATCTAACTTCCCGAAAGCCATACCGTGACGTTAGGACTAATCACTGACCTAGAAAAGGTTTAGTGTCACTACTAGTTTTACCAGTATCTAACTTCCCGAAAGCCATACCGTGACGTTAGGACTAATCACTGACCAAGAAAAGGTTTAGTGTCACTACTAGTTTTACCAGTATCTAACTTCCCGAAAGCCATACCGTGACGTTGGGACTAATCACTGACCAAGAAAAGGTTTAGTGTCACTACTAGTTTTACCAGTATCTAACTTCCCAAAAGCCATACCGTGACGTTAGGACTAATCACTGACCTAGAAAAGGTTTAGTGTCACTACCAGTTTTACCAGTATCTAACTTCCCGAAAGCCATACCGTGACGTTAGGACTAATCACTGACCAAGAAAAGGTTTAGTGTCACTACAAGTTTTACCAGTATCTAACTTCCCGAAAGCCATACCGTGACGTTGGGACTAATCACTGACCAAGAAAAGGTTTAGTGTCACTACTAGTTTTACCAGTATCTAACTTCCCAAAAGCCATACCGTGACGTTAGGACTAATCACTGACCTAGAAAAGGTTTAGTGTCACTACTAGTTTTACCAGTATCTAACTTCCCGAAACCCATACCGTGACGTTAGGACTAATCACTGACCTAGAAAAGGTTTAGAGTCACTACTAATTTTACCAGTATCTAACTTCCCGAAAGCCAGACCGTGACGTTAGGACTAATCACTGACCTAGAAAAGGTTTATTGTCACTACTAGTTTTACCAGTATCTAACTTCCCGAAAGCCAGACCGTGACGTTAGGACTAATCACTGACCTAGAAAAGGTTTAGTGTCACTACTAGTTTTACCAGTATCTAACTTCCCGAAAGCCATACCGTGACGTTAGGACTAATCACTGATCTAGAAAAGGTTTAGTGTCACTACTAGTTTTACCAGTATCTAACTTCCCGAAAGCCATACCGTGACGTTAGGACTAATCACTGACCAAGAAAAGGCTTAGTGTCACTACTAGTTTTACCAGTATCTAACTTCCCGAAAGCCATACCGTGACGTTAGGACTAATCACTGACCTAGAAATGGTTTAGTGTCACTACTAGTTTTACCAGTATCTAACTTCCCGAAAGCCATACCGTGACGTTAGGACTAATCACTGACCTAGAAAATGTTTAGTGTCACTACTAGTTTTACCAGTATCTAACTTCCCGAAAGCCATACCGTGACGTTAGGACTAATCACTGACCTAGAAAAGGTTTAGTGTCACTACTAGTTTTACCAGTATCTAACTTCCCGAAAGCCATACCGTGACGTTAGGACTAATCACTGACCTAGAAAAGGTTTAGTGTCACTACTAGTTTTACCAGTATCTAACTTCCCGAAAGCCATACCGTGACGTTAGGACTAATCACTGACCTAGAAAAGGTTTAGTGTCACTACTAGTTTTACCAGTATCTAACTTCCCGAAAGCCATACCGTGACGTTAGGACTAATCACTGACCTAGAAAAGGTTTAGTGTCACTACTAGTTTTACCAGTATCTAACTTCCCGAAAGCCATACCGTGACGTTAGGACTAATCACTGACCTAGAAAAGGCTTAGTGTCACTACTAGTTTTACCAGTATCTAACTTCCCGAAAGCCATACCGTGACGTTAGGACTAATCACTGACCTAGAAATGGTTTAGTGTCACTATTAGTTTTACTAGTATCTAACTGCACGTAAGCCATACCGTGACGTTAGGACTAATCACTGACCTAGAAAAGGTTTAGTGTCACTACCTGTTTTACCAGTATCTAACGTCCCGAGAGCCATACAGTGACGTTAGGACTAATCACTGACCTAGAAAAGGTTTAGTGTCACTACTAGTTTTACCAGTATCAAACATCCCGAAAGCCATACCGTGACGTTAGGACTAATCACTGACCTAGAAAAGGTTTAGTGTCACTACCAGTTTTACCAGTATCTAACTTCCCGAAAGCCATACCGTGACGTTAGGACTAATCACTGACCTAGAAAAGGTTTATTGTCACTACTAGTTTTACCAGTATCTAACTTCCCGAAAGCCATACCGTGACGTTAGGACTAATCACTGACCTAGAAAAGGTTTAGTGTCATTACCAGTTTTACCAGTATCTAACTTCCCGAGAGCCATACCGGACGTTAGGACTAATCACTGACCTAGAAAAGGTTTAGTGTCACTACCAGTTTTACCAGTATCTAACTTCCCGAAAGCCATAACGTGACGTTAGGACTAATCACTGACCTAGAAAAGGTTTAGTGTCAATACTAGTTTTACCAGTATCTAACTTCCCGAAAGCCATACCGTGACGTTAGGACTAATCACTGCCCAAGAAAAGGTTTAGTGTCACTACTAGTTTTACCAGTATCTAACTTCTCGAAAGCCATACCGTGACGTTAGGACTAATCACTGACCAAGAAAAGGTTTAGTGTCACTACTAGTTTTACCAGTATCTAACTTCCCGAGAGCCATACCGTGACGTTAGGACTAATCACTGATCTAAAAAAGGTTTAGTGTCACTACCAGTTTTACCAGTATCTAACTTCCCGAGAGCCATACCGTGACGTTAGGACTAATCACTGACCAAGAAAAGGTTTAGTGTCACTACTAGTTTTACCAGTATCTAACTTCCCGAGAGCCATACCGTGACGTTAGGACTAATCACTGACCTAGAAAAGGCTTAGTGTCACTACTAGTTTTACCAGTATCTAACTTCCCGAAAGCCATACCGTGACGTTAGGACTAATCACTGACCTAGAAAAGGTTAAGTGTCACTACTAGTTTTACCAGTATCTAACTTCCCGAGAGCCATACCGTGACGTTAGGACTAATCACTGACCTAGAAAAGGTTAAGTGTCACTACTAGATTTACCAGTATCTAACTTCCCGAGAGCCATACCGTGATGTTAGGACTAATCACTGACCTAGAAAGGTTAAGTGTCACTACTAGTTTTACCAGTATCTAACTTCCCGAAAGCCATACCGTGACGTTAGGACTAATCACTGACCTAGAAAAGGTTTAGTGTCACTACTAGTTTTACCAGTATCTAACTTCCCGAAAGCCATACCGTGACGTTAGGACTAATCACTGACCTAGAAAAGGTTTAGTGTCACTACTAGTTTTACCAGTATCTAACTTCCCGAGAGCCATACCGTGACTTTAGGACTAATCACTGACCTAGAAAAGGTTTAGTGTCACTACAAGTTTTACCAGTATCTAACTTCCCGTAAGCCATACCGTGACGTTAGGACTAATCACTGACCTAGAAAAGGTTTAGTGTCACTAACAGTTTTACCAGTATCTAACTTCCCGAAAGCCATACCGTGACGTTAGGACTAATCACTGACCTAGAAAAGGTTTAGTGTCACTACTAGTTTTACCAGTATCTAACTTCACGTAAGCCATACCGTGACGTTAGGACTAATCACTGACCTAGAAAAGGTTTAGTGTCACTACCTGTTTTACCAGTATCTAACGTCCCGAGAGCCATACCGTGACGTTAGGACTAATCACTGACCTAGAAAAGGTTTAGTGTCACTACTAGATTTACCAGTATCTAACTTCCCGAGAGCCATACCGTGATGTTAGGACTAATCACTGACCTAGAAAGGTTAAGTGTCACTACTAGTTTTACCAGTATCTAACTTCCCGAAAGCCATACCGTGACGTTAGGACTAATCACTGACCTAGAAAAGGTTTAGTGTCACTACAAGTTTTACCAGTATCTAACTTCCCGAAAGCCATACCGTGACGTTAGGACTAATCACTGACCTAGAAAAGGTTTAGTGTCACTACTAGTTTTACCAGTATCTAACTTCCCGAGAGCCATACCGTGACTTTAGGACTAATCACTGACCTAGAAAAGGTTTAGTGTCACTACAAGTTTTACCAGTATCTAACTTCCCGTAAGCCATACCGTGACGTTAGGTCTAATCACTGACCTAGAAAAGGTTTAGTGTCACTAACAGTTTTACCAGTATCTAACTTCCCGAAAGCCATACCGTGACGTTAGGACTAATCACTGACCTAGAAAAGGTTTAGTGTCACTACTAGTTTTACCAGTATCTAACTTCACGTAAGCCATACCGTGACGTTAGGACTAATCACTGACCTAGAAAAGGTTTAGTGTCACTACCTGTTTTACCAGTATCTAACGTCCCGAGAGCCATACCGTGACGTTAGGACTAATCACTGACCTAGAAAAGGTTTAGTGTCACTACTAGTTTTACCAGTATCTAACTTCCCGTAAGCCATACCGTGACGTTAGGACTAATCACTGACCTAGAAAAGGTTTAGTGTCACTACTAGTTTTACCAGTATCTAACTTCCCGAAAGCCATACCGTGACGTTAGGACTAATCACTGACCTAGAAAAGGTTTAGTGTCACTACTAGTTTTACCAGTATCTAACTTCACGTAAGCCATACCGTGACGTTAGGACTAATCACTGACCTAGAAAAGGTTTAGTGTCACTACCTGTTTTACCAGTATTTAACGTCCCGAGAGCCATACAGTGAAGTTAGGACTAATCACTGACCTAGAAAAGGTTTAGTGTCACTACTAGTTTTACCAGTATCAAACATCCCGAAAGCCATACCGTGACGTTAGGACTAATCACTGACCTAGAAAAGGTTTAGTGTCACTACCAGTTTTACCAGTATCTAACTTCCCGAAAGCCATACCGTGACGTTAGGACTAATCACTGACCTAGAAAAGGTTTATTGTCACTACTAGTTTTACCAGTATCTAACTTCCCGAAAGCCATACCTTGACGTTAGGACTAATCACTGACCTAGAAAAGGTTTAGTGTCATTAACAGTTTTACCAGTATCTAACTTCCCGAGAGCCATACCGTGACGTTAGGACTAATCACTGACCTAGAAAAGGTTAAGTGTCACTACTAGTTTTACCAGTATCTAACTTCCCGAGAGCCATACCGGACGTTAGGACTAATCACTGACCTAGAAAAGGTTTAGTGTCACTACCAGTTTTACCAGTATCTAACTTCCCGAAAGCCATAACGTGACGTTAGGACTAATCACTGACCTAGGAAAGGTTTAAAGTCACTACTAGTTTTACCAGTATCTAACTTCCCGAGAGCCAAACCGTGACGTTAGGACTAATCACTGACCTAGAAAAGGTTTAGTGTCACTACTAGTTTTACCAGTATCTAACTTCCCGAAAGCCATACCGTGACGTTAGGACTAATCACTGACCTAGAAAAGGTTTAGTGTCACTACTAGTTTTACCAGTATCTAACTTCCCGAAAGCCATACCGTGACGTTAGGACTAATCACTGACCTAGAAAAGGTTTAGTGTCACTACTAGTTTTACCAGTATCTAACTTCCCGAAAGCCATACCGTGACGTTAGGACTAATCACTGACCAAGAAAAGGTTTAGTGTCACTACTAGTTTTACCAGTATCTAACTTCCCGAAAACCATACCGTGACGTTAGGACTAATCACTGACCTAGAAAAGGCTTAGTGTCACTACTAGTTTTACCAGTATCTAACTTCCCGTAAGCCATACCGTGACGTTAGGACTAATCACTGACCTAGAAAAGGCTTAGTGTCACTACTAGTTTTACCAGTATCTAACTTCCCGTAAGCCATACCGTGACGTTAGGACTAATCACTGACCTAGAAAAGGCTTAGTGTCACTACTAGTTTTACCAGTATCTAACTTCCCGTAAGCCATACCGTGACGTTAGGACTAATCACTGACCAAGAAAAGGTTTAGTGTCACTACTAGTTTTACCAGTATCTAACTTCCCGTAAGCCATACCGTGACGTTAGGACTAATCACTGACCTAGAAAAGGTTTAGTGTCACTACTAGTTTTACCAGTATCTAACTTCCCGAAAGCCATCCCGTGACGTTAGGACTAATCACTGACCTAGAAAAGGCTTAGTGTCACTACTAGTTTTACCAGTATCTAACTACCCGAAAGCCATCCCGTGACGTTAGGACTAATCACTGACCTAGAAATGGTTTAGTGTCACTACTAGTTTTACCAGTATCTAACTTCCCGAAAGCCATACCGTGACGTTAGGACTAATCACTGACCTAGAAAAGGTTTAGTGTCACTACTAGTTTTACCAGTATCTAACTTCCCGAAAGCCATACCGTGACGTTAGGACTAATCACTGCCCTAGAAAAGGTTTAGTGTCACTACTAGTTTTACCAGTATCTAACTTCCCGAAAGCCATACCGTGACGTTAGGACTAATCACTGACCTAGAAAAGGTTTAGTGTCACTACTAGTTTTACCAGTATCTAACTTCCCGAAAGCCATACCGTGACGTTAGGACTAATCACTAACCTAGAAAAGGTTTAGTGTCACTAAAGGTTTTACCAGTATCTAACTTCCCGAAAGCCATACTGTGACGTTAGGACTAATCACTGACCTAGAAAAGGTTTAGTGTCACTACTAGTTTTACCATTATCTAACTTCTCGAAAGCCATACCGTGACGTTAGGACTAATCACTGACCTAGAAAAGGTTTAGTGTCACTATTAGTTTTACCAGTATCTAACTTCCCGAAAGCCATACCGTGACGTTAGGACTAATCACTAACCTAGAAAAGGTTTAGTGTCACTAAAGGTTTTACCAGTATCTAACTTCCCGAAAGCCATACTGTGACGTTAGGACTAATCACTGACCTAGAAAAGGTTTAGTGTCACTACTAGTTTTACCAGTATCTAACTTCCCGAAAGCCATACCGTGACGTTAGGACTAATCACTGACCTAGAAAAGGTTTATTGTCACTACTAGTTTTACCAGTATCTAACTTCCCGAAAGCCAGACCGTGACGTTAGGACTAATCACTGACCTAGAAAAGGTTTAGTGTCACTACTAGTTTTACCAGTATCTAACTTCCCGAAAACCATACCGTGACGTTAGGACTAATCACTGACCTAGAAAAGGTTTAGTGTCACTACTAGTTTTACCAGTATCTAACTTCCCGAAAGCCATACCGTGACGTTAGGAGTAATCACTGACCTAGAAAAGGCTTAGTGTCACTACTAGTTTTACCAGTATCTAACTTCCCGTAAGCCAGACCGTGACGTTACTACTAATCACTGACCAAGAAAAGGTTTAGAGTCACTACTAATTTTACCAGTATCTAACTTCCCGAAAGCCATACCGTGACGTTAGGACTAATCACTGACCAAGAAAAGGCTTAGTGTCACTACTAGTTTTACCAGTATCTAACGTCCTGAGAGCCAAACCGTGACGTTAGGACTAATCACTGACCTAGAAAAGGTTTAGAGTCACTACTAATTTTACCAGTATCTAACTTCCCGAAAGCCAGACCGTGACGTTAGGACTAATCACTGACCTAGAAAAGGTTAAGTGTCACTACTAGTTTTACCAGTATCTAACTTCCCGAAAGCCATACCGTGACGTTAGGACTAATCACTGACCTAGAAAAGGCTTAGTGTCACTACTAGTTTTACCAGTATCTAACTTCCCGTAAGCCATACCGTGACGTTAGGACTAATCACTGACCAAGAAAAGGTTTAGAGTCACTACTAATTTTACCAGTATCTAACTTCCCGAAAGCCAGACGTGACGTTAGGACTAATCACTGACCTAGAAAAGGTTAAGTGTCACTACTAGTTTTACCAGTATCTAACTTCCCGAAAGCCATACCGTGACGTTAGGACTAATCACTGACCTAGAAAAGGTTTATTGTCACTACTAGTTTTACCAGTATCTAACTTCCCGAAAGCCATACCGTGACGTTAAGACTAATCACTGACCAAGAAAAGGTTTAGAGTCACTACTAATTTTACCAGTATCTAACTTCCCGAAAGCCATACCGTGACGTTAGGACTAATCACTGACATAGAAAAGGTTTAGTGTCACTACTAGATTTACCAATATCTAACTTCCCGAAAGCCATACCGTGACGTTAGGACTAATCACTGACCTAGAAAAGGTTTAGTGTCACTAACAGTTTTACCAGTATCTAACTTCCCGAAAGCCATACCGTGACGTTAGGACTAATCACTGACCTAGAAAAGGTTTAGTGTCACTAATAGTTTTACCAGTATCTAACTTCCCGAAAGCCATACCGTGACGTTAGGACTAATCACTGACCAAGAAAAGGTTTAGTGTCACTACTAGTTTTACCAGTATCTAACTTCCCGAAAGCCATACCGTGACGTTGGGACTAATCACTGACCAAGAAAAGGTTTAGTGTCACTACTAGTTTTACCAGTATCTAACTTCCCAAAAGCCATACCGTGACGTTAGGACTAATCACTGACCTAGAAAAGGTTTAGTGTCACTACCAGTTTTACCAGTATCTAACTTCCCGAAAGCCATACCGTGACGTTAGGACTAATCACTGACCAAGAAAAGGTTTAGTGTCACTACAAGTTTTACCAGTATCTAACTTCCCGAAAGCCATACCGTGACGTTAGGACTAATCACTGAGCAAGAAAAGGTTTAGAGTCACTACTAATTTTACCAGTATCTAACTTCCCGAAAGCCATACCGTAACGTTAGGACTAATCACTGACCTAGAAAAGGTTTAGTGTCACTACTAGTTTTACCAGTATCTAACTTCCCGTAAGCCATACCGTGACGTTAGGACTAATCACTGACCTAGAAAAGGTTTATTGTCACTACTAGTTTTACCAGTATCTAACTTCCCGAAAGCCATACCGTGACGTTAGGACTAATCACTGACCTAGAAAAGGTTTAGTGTCACTACCAGTTTTACCATTATCTAACTTCCCGAAAGCCATACCGTGACGTTAGGACTAATCACTGACCAAAAAAATGTTTATTGTCACTACTAGTTTTACCAGTATCTAACTTCCCGAAAGCCATACCGTGACGTTAGGACTAATCACTGACCAAGAAAAGGTTTAGTGTCACTACTAATTTTACCAGTATCTAACTTCCCGAAAGCCATACCGTGACGTTAGGACTTATCACTGACCTAGAAAAGGTTTAGTGTCACTACTAGTTTTACCAGTATCTAACTTCCCGAAAGCCATACCGTGACGATAGGACTAATCACTGACCAAGAAAAGGTTTAGTGTCACTACTAGTTTTACCAATATCTAACTTCCCGAAAGCCATACCGTGACGTTAGGACTAATCACTGACCTAGAAAAGGTTTATTGTCACTACCAGTTTTACAAGTAAATAAGTGCTCGAAAGTAATTGTAATACTCTAAGGTTTGGACTAGCCACCAACCCGACCACTGTTCCGACCATGAGGCGAGGTCTGAAGGTCACTACTAGCTCTACAAGTATGTAAGAGCCCAAAAACCTTAGTGTAAAGCTACAACTGGATACTGTTCCGACCATTGCATGAGGCGAGGGCTGAAGGTCACTACTAGCTCTAAAAGTATGTAAGAGCCCAAAAGCCGTATTGTAAGGCTATATCTGGATACTGTTCCGACCATTTCATGAGGTGAGGGCTGAAGGTCATTACTAGCTTTACTAGTATGTATGAGCCCAAAAGCCTTAGCGTAAGGCTATAACTGGAAACCGTTTCGACCATTGCATGAGGCGAGGGCTAAAGGTCACTAATTGCTCTAATAGTATGTAAGACCCCAAAAGCCTTAGCGTAAGGCTGTAACTGGACACTGTTCCGACCATTTCATGAGGCGTGGGCTAAAGGTCACTAATAGCTCTACTAGTATATAACAGCCCAAAAGCCTTAGAGTAAGGCTATAACGGGACACTGTTTCGACCATTGCATGAGGCGAGTGCTGAAGGTCAGTATTAGCTTTACTAGTATATAAGAGCCCAAAAGCCTTAGTGTAAGGCTGTAACTGGACACTGTTCCGACCATTGCATGAGGCGAGGGCTGAAGGTCACTATTAGTTTTACTAGTTTGTAAGAGCCCAAAAGCTTTATTGTAAAGCTGTAACTGGACACTGTTCCGACCATTGCAGGAGACGAGGGCGGAAGGTCACTTAGCTCTACTAGTAAGTAAGACCCCAAAAGCCTTAGGGTAAGACTGTAACTGGTCACTGTTCCAACCATTGCATGAGGCGAGGGCTGAAGGTCACTTTTAGCTTTACTAGTATGTAAGAGCCCAACAGAATAGTGTAAGGCTGTAACTGGACACTGTTTTGACCATTGCATGAGGCGATGGCTGAAGGTCACTACTAGCACTACTAGTATGTAAGAGCCAAAAAACCTTATTGTAAGGCTATAACTGAATACTGTTCCGACCATTGCATGAGGCGATGGCTGAAGGTCACTACTATCTCTACTAGCATGTAAGAGTCCAAAACTATTAGCGTCAAGCTGTAACTGGACACTGTACTGACCATTGCATGAGGCGAAGACTGAAGGTCACTACTAGCTCTACTAGTATGTAAGAGCCCAAAAACCTTAGAGTAAGGCTATAACTGGACAATGTTTGGACCATTGCATGAGGCTAGGGCGGAAGGTCACTATTAGCTTTACCAGTATGTAAGAGCCCAAAAGCCTTAGGGTAAGGTTGTAACTGGACACTGTGCCGACCATTGAATGAGGCGATTGCGGAAGGTCACTATTAGCTCTACTAGATTGTAAGAGCCCAACATCCTTATGGTAAGGCTGTAACTGGAAACTGTTCCGACCATTACATGAGGCGAGGGCTGAAGGTCACTATTAACTTTACTAGTTTGTAAGTGTCCAAAAGCCATAGCGTAAGGCTTTAACTGGCCACTGTTCCGACCATTGCAGGAGACGAGAGATGAAGGTCACTTAGCTCTACTAGTCTGTAACCGCCCATAAGCATTAGGTTAAAGCTGTAAATGGACACTGTTTCGATCATTGCATGATGCGAGGCCTGAAGGTCACTACTAGCTCTACTAGTAAGCAAGAGCCCAAAAGCCTTAGGGTAAGGCTGTAACTGGACACTGTTCCGACCATTTGCATGAGGCGACGGCGGAAGGTCACTATTAGCTTTACTAGTATGTAAGAGCCCTAAATCCTGAAGGTAAGGCTGTAACTGGACACTGTTTTGACCATTGAATGAGGCGAGGGCTGACGGTCGCTACTATCTCTACTAGTATGTAAGAGCCCAAAAGCATCAGCGTAAGGCTATAACTGGCCACCGTTACCACCATTGCATGAGGTGAGGGCTGAAGGTCACTAATAGGTCTACTAGTATGTAAGAGCCCAAAAGACTTAGTGTAAGGCTGTAACTGGACACTGTTCCAACCATTGCATGAGGAGAGGGCTGATGGTCACTATTAGCTTTACCATTATGTAAGGGCCCAAAAGCCTTAGGTCAAGGCTATAACTGGACACTCTTCCGACCATTGCATGAGGCGAGGGCTGAAGGGCACTATTAGCTTTACCAGTATGTAAGAGCCCAAAAGCCTTAGTGTAAGGCTATAACTGGGAACTTTTCCGACCATTGCATGAGGCGAGGCCAGATGGTCACCATTAGCTTTACTAGTATGTAAGTGCCCAAAAGCCTTAGCGTAAGGCTGTAACTGGAAACTGTTTCGACCATTGCATAAGGCGATAGCTGAAGGTCACTACTAGTTCTAGTTGTATGTAAGAGCCCGAAAGCCTTAGCGTAAAGCTGTAACTGCACACTTTTCCGACAATTGCGTGGCGCGAGGGCTGAAGGTCACTATTAGATTAACTAGTATGTAAGAGCCCAAAAGCCTTAGTGTAATCTGTAACTGTACACTATTCCGACCATTGCATTAGGCGAGGGCTGAAGGTCACTACTAGCTCTACTAGTATGTAATAGCCCAAAAGCCTTAGCGTAAAGCTTAAACTGGACACTGTTCAGACAATTGTATAGGCGAGGGCTGAAGGTCCCTACTAGCTCTACTAGTATGTAAGAGTCCAAAAGCTTTAGTGTAAGGCTGTAACTAGACACTGTTCCGACTCTTGCACGAGGCGAGGGCTGACTGTCCCTATTAGCTTTACTAGTATGTAAGAGCCCAAAAGCCGTATTGTAAGGCTGTAACTGGACACTGTTTCGACCATTGCATGAGGCGAGTGCTTAAGGTCACTACTAGCTCTAATAGTGTGTACGAGCCTAAAAGCCTTAGTGTGAGGCTGTAATTGGACACTGTACCGACCATTGCATGAGGCGAGGGCGGAAGGTCACTATTAGCTTTACTAGTATATAAGAGCCCAAAAGCCTTAGTGTAAGGCTGTAAGTAGACACTGTTTCGACCATGGCATGAGGCGAGGGCGGAAGGTCACTACTAGCTTTACTAGTATGTAAGAGCCCAAAAGCCTTAGTGTAAGGTTGTAACTGGACACTGTTTCGACCACTATTAGCTCTACTAGTATATAAGAGGCCAAAAGCCTTTGTGTAAGGCCGTAACTGGATACGGTTACGTCCATTGAATGTGTCGAGGGCGGAAGGTCCCTATTAGCTTTACTAGTATGTAAGAGCCCAATAGGCTTAGTGTAAGCCTGTAACTGGATACTGTTTCGATCATTGCATTAGGCGACGGCGGAAGGTCACTACTAGCTTTACTAGTATGTAAGAGCCCAAAAGCCTTAGTGTTAAGCTGTAACTGGACAATGTTTCGACCATTGCATGAGTCGAGAGCTGAAGGTAACTATTAGCTTTACTAGTATGTACGAGGCCTAAATCCTTAGGTTAAGGCTGTAACTGGACACTGTTCCGACCATTGCATTAGGCTAGGGCGGAAGGTCACTATTAGCTTTACTAGTATGTAAGAGCCCAAAAGCCTTTTTTAGGCTGGAACTGGACACTGTTTCGGCCATTGCTTGAGGCGAGGGCTAAAGGTCACTATTAGCTCTACTAGTATGTAAGAGCCTAAAAGCCTTAGTGTAATTCTGTAACTGGATGCTGTTCCGACCATTGAACGAGGCGAGGGCGGAAGGTCACTATTAGCTTTAATAGTATGTAAGACCCCAATAGACTTAGTGTAAGGCTGTAACAGGACACTGTTTCGACCATTGCAGGAGACGAGGGCGGAAGGTCACTTAGCTCTACTAGTATGTAAGAGCCCAAAAGCCTTAGGGCAAGACTGTAACTGGTCACTGTTCCGTCCATTGCATGAGGCGAGGCGGAAGGTCCCTATTAGCTTTACTAGTATGTAAGAACCCACAAGCCTGAAGGTAAAGCTGTAACTGGACACTGTTTCGACCACTGGTGAGGCCTGAAGGTCACAATTTGCTTTACTAGTATGTAAGAGGAAAAAGCCTTAGCGTAAGGCTGTAACTGGACACTGTTCCGACCATTGCATGAGGGGAGGGCTGAAGGTCACTATTAGCTTTACTAGTATGTAAGAGCCCAACAGAATAGTGTAAGGCAGTAACTGGACACTGTTCCGACCATTGCATGAGACGAGGGCTGAAGGTCATATTAGCTTTACTAGTATGTAAGAGCCCAAAAGCTTTAGTGTAAGGCTGTAACTGGACACTGTTCCGACCATTGCATGAGGCGAGGGCTGAAGGTCACTATTAGCTTTACTAGTATGTAAGAGCCCAAAAGCCTTAGTGTAAGGCTGTTACTGGACACTGTTTTCACCATTGCATTAGGCGAGGGCTGACGGTCACTACTAGCTCTACTAGTATGTAAGAGCCAAAAAACCTTATTGTAAGGCTATAACTGAATACTGTTCCGACCATTGCATGAGGTGATGGCTGAAGGTCACTATTATCTCTACTAGTATGTAAGAGCCCAAAGCCTTAGTGTAAGGCTGTAACTGGACACTGTACTGAACATTGCATGAGGCGAAGGCTGAAGGTCACTACTAGCTCTACTAGTATGTAAGAGCCCAAAGCCTTAGTGTAAGGCTGTAACTGGACACTGTTCCGACCATTTCATGAGGCGAGGGCTGAAGGTCACTATTAGCTTTACCAGTATGTAAGAGCCCAAAATCCTGAAGGTAAGGCTGTAACTGGACACGGTTTTGACCATTGCATGAGGCGAGGGCTGATGGTCACTACTAACTCTACTAGTGTGAAAGAGCCCAAAAGCTTCAGCGTAAGGCTATAACTGGACACCGTTACCACCATTGCATGAGGCGAGGGCTGATGGTCACTACTAGGTCTACTAGTATGTAAGAGCCCAAAAGCCTTAGGATAAGGCTATAATTGGTCACTGTTTCGACCATTGCATGAGGCGAGCACTGAAGGTAACTATTAGCGTTACTAGTATGTAAGAGCCCAAAAGACTTAGTGTAAGGCTGTAACTGGACACTGTTCCAAACATTGCATGAGGAGAGGGCTGAAGGTCACAATTAGCTTTACTATTATGTAAGAGCCCAAAAGCCTTAGGTCAAGGCTATAACTGGACACTCTACCGACCATTGCATGAGGCGAGGGCTGAAGGGCACTATTAGCTTTACCAGTATGTAAG
Source organism: Prosapia bicincta (assembly GCA_036971475.1). Taxonomy (NCBI): domain Eukaryota; kingdom Metazoa; phylum Arthropoda; class Insecta; order Hemiptera; family Cercopidae; genus Prosapia; species Prosapia bicincta. Next base: position 29,713,779 of record JBAIZL010000007.1, read on the forward strand.
AGCCTAAAAGCTTTAGTGTAAGGCTATAACTGGAAACTGTTCCGACCATTGCATGAGGCGACGGCGGAAGGTCACTACTAGCTTTACTAGTATGTAAGAGCCCAAAAGCCTTAGTGTTAAGCTGTAACTGGACAATGTTTCGACCATTGCATGAGTCGAGGGCTGAAGGTCACTACTAGTTCTACTTGTATGTAAGAGCCCGAAAGCCTTAGTGTAAGGCTGTAACTGTACACTTTTCCGACCATTGCGTGGAGCGAGGGCTGAAGGTCACTATTAGATTAACTAGTATGTAAGAGCCCAAAAGCCTTAGTGTAAGGCTGTAACTGTACACTATTCCGACCATTGCATTAGGCGAGGGCTGAAGGTCACTACTAGCTCTACTAGTATGTAATAGCCCAAAAGCCTTAGCGTAAAGCTGTAACTGGACACTGTTCAGACAATTGTATAGGAGAGGGCTGAAGGTCCCTACTAGCTCCACTAGTATGTAAGAGCCCAAAAGCTTTAGTGTAAGGCTGTAACTAGACGCTGTTTCGACTCTTGCATGAGGCGAGGGCTGACTGTCACTATTAGCTTTACTAGTATGTAAGAGCCCAAAAGCCGTATTGTAAGGCTGTAACTGGACACTGTTTCGACCATTGCATGAGGCGAGGGCTTAAGGTTACTACTAGCTCTAATAGTGTGTACTAGCCTAAAAGCCTTAGTGTAAGGCTGTAATTGGACACTGTACCGACCATTGCATGAGCCGAGGGCGGAAGGTCACTATTAGCTTTACTAGTATGTAAGAGCCTAATAGGCTTCGTGTAAGCCTGTAACTGGATACTGTTTCGACCATGGCATGAGGCGAGGGCTGAAGGTCACTACTAGCTTTACTAGTATGTAAGAGCCCAAAAGCCTTAGTGTAAAGCTGTAACTGGACACTGTTCCGACCATTGCATGAGGCGAGGGCTGAAGGTCACTATTAGCTCTACTAGTATGTAAGAGCCCAAAAGCCTTTTTTAGGCTGGAACTGGACACTGTTTCGGCCATTGCTTGAGGCGAGGGCTAAAGGTCACTATTAGCTCTACTAGTATGTAAGAGCCCAAAAGCCTCAGTGTAATTCTGTAACTGGATACTGTTCCGACCATTGAACGAGGCGAGGGCGGAAGGTCACTATTAGTTTGACTAGTATGTAAGACCCCAATAGCCTTAGTGTAAGGCTGTAACAGGACACTGTTTCGACCATTGCATGAGGCGACGGTGGAAGGTCACTACTAGATTTACTATTATGTAAGAGCCCAAAAGCCTTAGTGTAAGGCTGTAACTGGACACTGTTTCGACCATTGCATGAGTCGAGGGCTGAATTTCACTACTAGCTCTACTAGTATGTAAGGGCCGAAATGCCTTAGCGTAAGGCTATATCTGGACACTGTTTTGACCGTTGCATGATGCGAGGGCTGAATGTCACTACTCGTTGCACTGGTTTGTAAGGGCCGAAGGATTTACCATGAGGCTGGGTCTAGACTCTGGCCCTTCCATGGTACAAGAAGATGGCTTAGTGTCACTACCTGCTCTACCAACACATAAGAGATCGAAATCCTTATCGTATGGCTTGAAATAATCACTGAGCTATTTCCGTTACAAGACGGGAGCCTAACGTTCCTAAACTGTTCACCAGTAAAGGTTTTAAAGCCCTTACCGTATTGTCTGGACTGGTCACTGGCTCGACTATGACAATATACGGGGTTTATTGTTTTTTACCCGTTCTGCTCGAGATCCTACTCCATGCAATACTCCAACTAGACACTTACATTAAATCTGCTTTTCCCGAACTACAGGAGAACGGACAGGCTTTGTACACAACAGAGACAGTTTGTGTCACCTTAAACCGATCCTGTGACGCTTATTCTCGCTTACCTACCCAGTTTATGTTTACGTTTATTGTTATCTATAAAATATAAATGTGCTAAATTCAAAACGGTAAATCCTCTGTACTTCTGCAAGGGGTTTTTCTTACCCTAGTCGATCCAATCGATGTTGTACAGTAAATATAGTGCAATATCTGGCGAGTTTTATGTTTGCTTAACATTTGGATAAAGTCGTCGGACAAGTTGAGCATTTATTTCTGAGTAGCGTTGAGTGGTGTACTATTTGTTTCCGAAACGTTCAAGCATAACCCTTTATCGCACAGTACATGGTACAGTCACACGTCAATGCACGTTGTGTGTTCTTTTCAAAGTTCCCTTTAAAAACGTCCCTCTCAATGAGAACCCATTCATCGAAGCGAATATTTCCACAAGAAATATATATAATTACAACGGCATCTATGTGTGGATCTATCTACAAACATGGCAGTATTTTCCTTTAAAACCCATTGTGATTACACATCAAAGGTTTTATACGTTTAGAAGCATGGACATAAAATGTCGGATTGAAATTTGGATGTGAAGTTAAGAGATACATTCTGCTTTCCTAATATAAAAATGTCTTTGTTGACAGCGTTTCGGAATAACTCCATTCTCAAACCTTCAGCTTTTATCATTTGCAGACCTCGCCTCCTATTGGTTCACCCCTCTTAGACCGCTCCTCCTAATGGTTCACCCCTCTTAGACCTCGCCTCCTATTGGTTCACCCCTCTTAGACCGCGCCTCCTAATGGTTCACCCCTCTTAGACCGAGCCTCCTATTGGTTCCCCTTCTTGACTCCTCCCGTTTATTTACCTAAACATTCTAAACTTTTGAAAATAAAGTCCGACTGTGTATTTTCTTGTTCATACATTATATTTTATTTCTTTAACGTTGATTGATACATTTCTGAATTTTTTGAAATATTCCACCCCTTTCCTTTACTAGTAGAATGTAAAATTCTCATGTCCTCCGGGGTATGGCTTTCTTAATAAAATGCGTAGCATAAGATTTGAACAATAAGTAAGATAAAAAATATTTTATTACTAAAAAAGGCAGAAAAATATACTCATCTATACAAATTTTCGTAACAGAATTGAAGATGAGTGTTTTAGGAATTTCAAAGCTAGAAGATTTCGCTATAAAAAGTGTTTTTGTTACTGGAGAGGAAACAATCTTTCGAGAAATACTGGTAATCGTACTAGAAACTAGAGGTGCCTTTGGACAATTACCAAGTATTCTTTTGTAAAGTAGTTATTTTTTCAAAATTTGGATTTTTGTAGTTAGTTTTATAGGCACATAAGTACAAGTAATAAATGTATTAGTACATCCAAAACTAATACGATGTATTTTAAATAAAAGTTTACAAATTCATAAATAACTACTACAAATTTGATTGATAAATACACTTAGTCATCAGAAGTCTTTCCCAATATAAAAGTTTTGACAAACTAAAGATAAAGCTTTTAGCTTGTTATTGTTGACTTATTGGAAAATGTTCTATTGTAAGAAACGAAATAGAGCTTCAAATTTGTACTAAACGAAGGAAACACTCAGTCTTTATTCTTTCAAACTGCACTGGTAAGGAAACAGTTTATGGAAAATTTAAATTCAATATTCCTGAATGCAATACACATTTTATTTGACTACTGCAAAGCCTTAAGGAAATGTTTTCCTTTATTTACACGCGTTCAATGGCGGAAATGGGAATCCAATAAGTGTAATGCACGGATATTGCTAAAATATGCTGTAGCACGAGTAGAAGTTATTTGTTAAAAGCTATATAATATCGGCTCTAGAAATACTACGAACAAATGTGTTTGTATTTGCATAGCATAAGGATATAGGCTGGCTAAATGATTCTTGCACCACCCACCACCCTCCGACACAACACCCAAACACCCTTAAGCAATATAATGGATTAAAGAGAGCAAACCATTTATCACTCCAACCTAAGGGATTCAACGATTGTTCGCAATAAGATTTCTCCATAGTTAAATATTTTCCTAGCTTTGAACAATATCCGAAGGGAAAAGACGTTTAGTGATCGACATCGTTGAGGTCGGATCGATAGTTTTGACCTTGTAGGAATGAAACTAAGATTTGGTAGAAATCACCTATTGAGGTCTAGTGAGGTACCTGTATCGAGATTAGAGTAGAAATAAATGCAGAGTTACATGTCCTGGATTAACTACTTTCTGGATCAACAACATGAACAAAACCTCACACACACACACACACACACACACACACACACACACACACACACACACACACACACACACACACACACACACACACACACACACACACACACACACACACATACACACGCACACACACACACACACACACACACACACACACACACACACACACACACACACACACACACACACACACACACACACACACACACACACACATACACACACATTTTCCCACACACACAACCACACACACACACACACACACACACACACACACACACACACACACACACACACACACACACACACACACACACACACACACACACACACAAACACACACACACACACAAACACACACACACACACACACACACACACACACACACACACACATACACACACACACACACACACACACACACACACACACACACACACACACACACACACACACACACACACACACACACACACACACACACACATACACACACACACACACACACACACACACACACACACACATTTTCCCACACACACAAGCACACACACACACACACACACACAAACACACACACACGCACACACAATCACACACACACACACACACACACACACACACACACACACACACACACACACACACACACACACACACACACATACATACACACACATACACGCGCGCGCGCGCTTGCACAAAGACCCTATCTCTCTCTAAATATTTACCTATCACTATCACAATCTGAATCAACAGATATAGACTTGTTGCAAGGTTTGTGGGACAATTAATCGTCTAAATGCTATATAGGACAAATAGAAGTATAGGTGAAACACTACTTTTTATTAAATGTGCTGCCCAATTTTCTAGATATATTAGTAAATGGGGAGCTCTCTCTCTATCCCACACACACACACACACACACACACACACACACACACACACACACACACACACACACACACACACACACACACACACACACACACACACACACACACACACACACACACACACACACACACACACACACACACACACACACACACACACACACACACACACACACACACACACACACACACACACACACACACACACACACACACACACACACACACACACACACACACACACACACACACACACACACACACACACACACACACACACACACACACACACACACACACACACACACACACACACACACACACACACATACACACACACATTCACACACACACATCCACACACACACACTTTCTTAAATATATATATCAGCTTAAGAAATACAAACTTGCTGCAACTTTTGTGGTACATTTGTTCGACTAATTGCTAATTAGGCCAAATACCTTACATTGCTCCGCCCCTGAGGTTTACGATGGTTCAGTATACAGCCGTACATAAGTATTATGTCAAATGTATATCTATACTAGCGTTAAAGATACATTATTAATTATTTTAAACTGTTTATAATTGCTAAATTATAATTAATTGCTATCTAAAATTATTGCTAGCACACTTATTGATAATAAAAGTAGGATCGCCAATAATATTTTTGCGAAATATGAATCAACCAAAGCCATGAAGCAGTACCAGAATAACCACAAAAAAAACTGACACCCAACATTTTCTATCCTCTAGCATTGCAGTAAGTGAAATAAATTTATTTAGGTGTTTGATTCGCTTATCTATATGCAAAAATTATGATTTCAGGCGCAGCAACGTTCGTCGCGTGCATCAACCGGCCGTTAACACGTGTCTACAATGTAGGTAAAACACGGCGCAGTGTAGGCAATTTAATTGCTCTAGAAACCAGGAAATAAGAAATGTCTTCAATTGGAATTATAGTACATATGAACAACTAACAAACAAAATTAATTAATTTAGAAGCATAGTTTATTTAAGACAAACAAGTTTTATTTTAGTCATTCTTTAATAAATAATTACAATTATATAAAAAAGTAACATAATCTATATGTGTTCACAACTGTTCTATGACATAGTCTATAATATAAAACCAGGTGTTTTACGAAATCATATGTTATTACTTATTTTAAGCCAAATGGGCTGGAGTTTTCATATTGCATACCTTACCAATTTGTAAAACCTTTTTTTTTTTATATAAAACAAGAATTAATTCATTAAATTTAATTATGTAATTAATATTTGGTAATACTGTGTGAACTACAAATGTCATCCACTACAATTTTAAACAAATGTAATTGAACTTAAGTGGAGGAATGAAAAGTAAATATGTACAAGACACACACACACACACACACACACATATATATATATATATATATGTGTGTGTGTGTGTGTGTGTGTGTGTGTGTGTGTGTGTGTGTGTGTGTGTGTGTGTGTGTGTGTGTGTGTGTGTGTGTGTGTGTGTGTGTGTGTGTGTGTGTGTGTGTGTGTGTGTGTGTGTGTGTGTGTGTGTGTGTGTGTGTGTGTGTGTGTGTGTGTGTGTGTGAGTGTGTGTGTGTGTGTGCGTGCGTGTGTGTGTGTGTGTGTGTGTGTGTGTGTGTGTGTGTGTGTGTGTGTGTGTGTGTGTGTGTGTGTGTGTGGTTTCTTGTATAATAACAACTCAGGTTATTCAAATAGAAAGATTTTTCATTAATTTATATTCAAAGCTTTTCGTTGATAAACAGTACCAACATCATCAGGAATGAATCATACAATAATGCATTATTGTATGATTCATTCCTGATGATGTTGGTACTGTGTATCAACGAAAAGCTTTGAATATAAATTAATAAATATCTCTTGTATTTGAATAACCTGAGTTTGTTTTAGTATATATTATAATATATATATATATATATATATATATATATATATATATATATATATATATATACATATATATAAGTAGAGTGTGAACTAATTAATGAATTGAAGAAAAGGATGCAAAGAACCATGTGTAAACAATTAGGAAAATAATGTTTTAAGTGTGTGTTTTAACATATAAACCTAAAGCAAAAGGTGCCAACGAAATATCTGCGTGCGTTCTGTGTAATCCTAGAACAGAATAGCTGAGACATGGGCTACTTAAGTGTAACACAATGAAACACACATTTATGGCTGACATGGACTTCCTTATGGTTTATAATCTACGGAGTAGTGGTAGACCATGTTACGAATGTCCTTGGTCTGCGTTTAGCTTGGCCGCATGGTTTAAAACGCATTTAAATATTAGTTGAAAGAAAAATATAAAACTTACTTTAACGTAAGTGTATTCTAATACTCTAGGTCAGGTATAAGCTCAAATATAGGCTACTCAAACACACGCTGCCTAATGTTTATCCAATCGGAAATAATTACGGCGTATTGAGCACGAATCCGTTTCCATCAACTTCTCAGTATCGATCCCAGATACTTGAAGATGTCCAAGTGCCTTTAAGGTACATTAAACTACTAACTGTATTAACGCTTAAACTTCCCATTTTATTTTATATGTTTTGTATCTGGTGCTGATATTTTACAATCCTAGTAACAACCAAAACAGAGTCAATTGTTTAACAACAACTGGGTAAAAATGCAGTTTAAATTGTTAAAATAGTTGAAATTATAGTTTCTATTTTCTATGAATTCATAAAATGATCTGAGGACGCGTCAATAATAAGTTTAAGTTGAATATTATTAGTAAAATCTTTTCTTTTAGCTTAATAAGGAACTGTACAAAATCTATTTCATCGTGAGTTGGAGATATCTTACAAATAAAAGCATAAACTCAGGAAAACATCTTCGTAATAGTACATATAAAACCATCAACTCTGCAATATTCCTTCGTATCAATACATATAAAAGTATCAACTCAGGAATACGAATTTGTAGTAGTACATATAAAAGTATCAACTAAGGAATACGCCTTCATAAAAGTACATATAAAACCATCAACTCTGCAATATGCCATCGTAGCAGTACAAATAAAAGTATCAACTCAGGAATACGCCTTCGTAAAAGTACATATAAAACCATCAACTCAGCATTATGCCTTCGTAGTAGTACCTATAATGGTATCAACTAAGGAATACGCCTTCGTAAAAGTACACATAAAACCATCAACTCTGTAATATGCCTTCGCAGCAGTACACATAAAAATATCAACTCATTACTACGTCTTAGTAGTAGTACATATAAAAGTATCAACTCAGCATTATGCCTTCTTAGTAGTACATATAAACGTATCAACTAAGGAATAAGCCTTCGTAAAAGTACATATAAAACCATCAACTCAGCATTATGCCTTCGTAGTAGTACATATAAAAGTATCAACTAAGGAATACGCCTTCGTAAAAGTACATATAAAACCATCAACTCAGCATTATGCCTTCGTAGTAGTACATATAAAAGTATCAACTAAGGAATACGCCTTCGTAAAAGTACATATAAAACCACCAACTCAGCATTAGGCCTTCGTAGTAGTACATATAAAACCATCAATTCTGCAATATGCCTTCGCAGCAGTACATATAAAAGTATCAACTCATTACTACGTCTTAGTAGTAGTACATATAAAACCATCAACTCAGCATTATGCCTTCTTAGTAGTACATATAAACGTATCAACTAAGGAATACGCCTTCGTAAATGTACATATAAAACCATCAACTCAGCATTATGCCTTTGTAGTAGTACATATAAAACCATCAACTCTGCAATATGCCTTCGCAGCAGTACATATAAAAGTATCAACTCATTACTACGTCTTAGTAGTAGTACATATAAAACCATCAACTCAGCATTATGCCTTCGCAGCAGTACATATAAAAGTATCAACTAAGGAATACGCCTTCGTAAAGGTACATATAAAACCATCAACACTGCAATATGCCTTCGCAGCAGTACATATAAAAGTATCAGCTCATTACTACGTCTTAGTAGTAGTACATATAAAACTATCAACTCTGCAATATGCCTTCGCAGCAGTACATATAAAAGTATCAACTCATTACTACGTCTTAGTAGTAGTACACATAAAACTATCAACCCTGCAATATGCCTTTGCAGCAGTACATATAAAAGTATCAACTCATTACTACGTCTTAGTAGTAGTACATATAAAACTATCAACTCTGCAATATGCCTTCGCAGCAGTACAAATAAAAGTATCAACTCAGGAATACGGCTTCGTATTAGTACATATAATACTATCAACTCAGCATTATGCCTTCGCAGCAGTACATATAAAAGTATCAACTCATTACTACGTCTTAGTAGTAGTACATATAAAACTATCAACTCTGCAATATGCCTTCGCAGCAGTACATATAAAAGTATCAACTCATTACTACGTCTTAGTAGTAGTACATATAAAACCATCAACTCTGCAATATGCCTTCGCAGCAGTACATATAAAAGTATCAACTCATTACTACGTCTTAGTAGTAGTACATATAAAACTATCAACTCTGCAATATACCTACGCAGCAGTACATATAAAAGTATCAACTCATTTCTACGTCTTAGTACTAGTACATATAAAACTATCAACTCTGCAATATGCCTTCTCAGCAGTACATATAAAAGTATCAACTCATTACTACGTCTTAGTAGTAGTAGTACATATAAAACTATCAACTCTGCAATATGCCTTCGCAGCAGTACATAAAAAAGTATCAACTCATTACTACGTCTTAGTAGTAGTACATATAAAACTATCAACTCAGCATAATGCCTTCGCAGCAGTACATATAAAAGTATCAACTCATTACTACGTCTTAGTAGTAGTACATATAAAACTATCAACTCTGCAATATGCCTTCGCAGCAGTACATATAAAAGTATCAACTCATTACTACGTCTTAGTAGTAGTACATATAAAACTATCAACCCTGCAATATGCCTTCGCAGCAGTACATATAAAAGTATCAACTCATTAATACGTCTCATTAGTAGTACATATAAAACTATCAACTCTGCAATATGCCTTCGCAGCAGTACAAATAAAAGTATCAACTCAGGAATACGGCTTCGTATTAGTACATATAATAGTATCAAGTCAGCATTATGCCTTCGTAGCAGTACATATAAAAGTATCAACTCATTACTACGTCTTAGTAGTAGTACATATAAAACCATCAACTCTGCAATATGCCTTCGCAGCAGTACATATAAAAGTATCAACTCATTACTACGTCTTAGTAGTAGTACATATAAAACCATCAACTCTGTAATATGGCTTCGCAGCAGTACATATAAAAGTATCAACTCATTACTACGTCTTAGTAGTAGTACATATAAAACTATCAACTCTGCAATATGCCTTCGCAGCAGTACATATAAAAGTATCAACTCATTACTACGTCTTAGTAGTAGTACATATAAAACTATCAACTCAGCATTATGCCTTCGCAGCAGTACATATAAAAGTATCAACTAAGGAATACGCCTTCGTAAAGGTACATATAAAACCATCAACTCTGCAATATGCCTTCGCAGCAGTACATATAAAAGTATCAACTCATTACTACGTCTTAGTAGTAGTACATATAAAACCATCAACTCTGCAATATGCCTTCGCAGCAGTACATATAAAAGTATCAACTCATTACTACGTCTTAGTAGTAGTACATATAAAACTATCAACTCAGCATTATGCCTTCGCAGCAGTACATATAAAAGTATCAACTAAGGAATACGCCTTCGTAAAGGTACATATAAAACCATCAACTCTGCAATATGCCTTCGCAGCAGTACATATAAAAGTATCAACTCATTACTACGTCTTAGTAGTAGTACTTATAAAACTATCAACTCTGCAATATGCCTTCGCAGCAGTACATATAAAAGTATCAACTCATTACTACGTCTTAGTAGTAGTACATATAAAACCATCAACTCTGCAATATGCCTTCGCAGCAGTACATATAAAAGTATCAACTCATTACTACGCCTTAGTAGTAGTACATATAAAACCATCAACTCTGCAATATGCCTTCGCAGCAGTACATATAAAAGTATCAACTCATTACTACGTCTTAGTACTAGTACATATAAAACTATCAACTCTGCAATATGCATTCGCAACAGTACATATAAAAGTATCAACTCATTACTACGTCTTAGTAGTAGTACATATAAAACTATCAACTCTGCATTATGCCTTCGCAGCAGTACATATAAAAGTATCAACTGATTACTACGTCTTAGTAGTAGTACATATAAAACTATCAACTCTGCAATATGCCTTCGCAGCAGTACATATAAAAGTATCAACTCATTACTACGTCTTAGTAGTAGTACATATAAAACTATCAACTCAGCATTATGCCCTCGCAGCAGTACATATAAAAGTATCAACTCATTACTACGTCTCAGTAGTAGTACATATAAAACTATCAACTCTGCAATATGCCTTCGCAGCAGTACAAATAAAAGTATTAACTCAGGAATACGGCTTCGTATTAGTACATATAATAGTATCAAGTCAGCATTATGCCTTCGTAGCAGTACATATAAAAGTATCAACTCATTACTACGTCTTAGTAGTAGTACATATAAAACTATCAACTCTGCAATATGCCTTCGCAGCAGTACATATAAAAGTATCAACTCATTACTACGTCTTAGTAGTAGTACATATAAAACTCTCAACTCAGCATTATGCCTTCGCAGCAGTACATATAAAAGTATCAACTAAGGAATACGCCTTCGTAAAGGTACATATAAAACCATCAACTCTGCAATATGCTTTCGCAGAAGTACATATAAAAGTATCAACTCATTACTACGTCTTAGTAGTAGTACATATAAAACTATCAACTCAGCATTATGCCTTCGCAGCAGTACATATAAAAGTATCAACTAAGGAATACGCCTTCGTAAAGGTACATATAAAACCATCAACTCTGCAATATGCCTTCGCAGCAGTACATATAAAAGTATCAACTCATTACTACGTCTTAGTAGTAGTACATATAAAACTATCAACTCTGCAATATGCCTTCGCAGCAGTACATATAAAAGTATCAACTCATTACTACATCTTGAGAGTAGTACATATAAAACTATCAACTCTGCAATATGCCTTCGCAGCAGTACAAATAAAAGTATCACCTCAGGAATACGGCTTCGTATTAGTACATATAAAAGTATCAAGTCATTACTACGTCTTAGTAGTAGTACATATAAAAGTATCAAGTCAGCATTATGCCTTCGCAGCAGTACATATAAAAGTATCAACTGATTACTACGTCTTAGTAGTAGTACATATAAAACTATCAACTCTGCAATATGCCTTCGCAGCAGTACATATAAAAGTATCAACTCATTACTACGTCTTAGTAGTAGTACATATAAAACTATCAACTCAGCATTATGCCCTCGCAGCAGTACATATAAAAGTATCAACTCATTACTACGTCTTAGTAGTAGTACATATAAAACTATCAACTCTGCAATATGCCTTCGCAGCAGTACATATAAAAGTATCAACTCATTACTACGTCTTAGTAGTAGTACATATAAAACCATCAACTCTGCAATATGCCTTCGCAGCAGTACATATAAAAGTATCAACTCATTACTACGCCTTAGTAGTAGTACATATAAAACCATCAACTCTGCAATATGCCTTCGCAGCAGTACATATAAAAGTATCAACTCATTACTACGTCTTAGTACTAGTACATATAAAACTATCAACTCTGCAATATGCATTCGCAACAGTACATATAAAAGTATCAACTCATTACTACGTCTTAGTAGTAGTACATATAAAACTATCAACTCTGCATTATGCCTTCGCAGCAGTACATATAAAAGTATCAACTGATTACTACGTCTTAGTAGTAGTACATATAAAACTATCAACTCTGCAATATGCCTTCGCAGCAGTACATATAAAAGTATCAACTCATTACTACGTCTTAGTAGTAGTACATATAAAACTATCAACTCAGCATTATGCCCTCGCAGCAGTACATATAAAAGTATCAACTCATTACTACGTCTCAGTAGTAGTACATATAAAACTATCAACTCTGCAATATGCCTTCGCAGCAGTACAAATAAAAGTATTAACTCAGGAATACGGCTTCGTATTAGTACATATAATAGTATCAAGTCAGCATTATGCCTTCGTAGCAGTACATATAAAAGTATCAACTCATTACTACGTCTTAGTAGTAGTACATATAAAACTATCAACTCTGCAATATGCCTTCGCAGCAGTACATATAAAAGTATCAACTCATTACTACGTCTTAGTAGTAGTACATATAAAACTCTCAACTCAGCATTATGCCTTCGCAGCAGTACATATAAAAGTATCAACTAAGGAATACGCCTTCGTAAAGGTACATATAAAACCATCAACTCTGCAATATGCTTTCGCAGAAGTACATATAAAAGTATCAACTCATTACTACGTCTTAGTAGTAGTACATATAAAACTATCAACTCAGCATTATGCCTTCGCAGCAGTACATATAAAAGTATCAACTAAGGAATACGCCTTCGTAAAGGTACATATAAAACCATCAACTCTGCAATATGCCTTCGCAGCAGTACATATAAAAGTATCAACTCATTACTACGTCTTAGTAGTAGTACATATAAAACTATCAACTCTGCAATATGCCTTCGCAGCAGTACATATAAAAGTATCAACTCATTACTACATCTTGAGAGTAGTACATATAAAACTATCAACTCTGCAATATGCCTTCGCAGCAGTACAAATAAAAGTATCACCTCAGGAATACGGCTTCGTATTAGTACATATAAAAGTATCAAGTCATTACTACGTCTTAGTAGTAGTACATATAAAAGTATCAAGTCAGCATTATGCCTTCGCAGCAGTACATATAAAAGTATCAACTGATTACTACGTCTTAGTAGTAGTACATATAAAACTATCAACTCTGCAATATGCCTTCGCAGCAGTACATATAAAAGTATCAACTCATTACTACGTCTTAGTAGTAGTACATATAAAACTATCAACTCAGCATTATGCCCTCGCAGCAGTACATATAAAAGTATCAACTCATTACTACGTCTTAGTAGTAGTACATATAAAACTATCAACTCTGCAATATGCCTTCGCAGCAGTACATATAAAAGTATCAACTCATTACTACGTCTTAGTAGTAGTACATATAAAACTATCAACTCAGCATTATGCCTTCGTAGCAGTACATATAAAATTATCAACTCATTACTACGTCTTAGTAGTAGTACATATAAAACTATCAACTCTGCAATATGCCTTCGTAGCTGTACATATAAAAGTATCAACTCATTACTACGTCTTAGTAGTAGTACATATAAAACTATCAACTCTGCAATATGCCTTCGCAGCAGTACAAATAAAAGTATCAACTCAGGAATACGGCTTCGTATTAGTACATATAAAAGTATCAAGTCAGCAATATGCCTTCGTAGCAGTACAAATAAAAGTATCAACTCAGGAATGTGTGTGTGTGTTTGTTTGTGTGTGTGTGTGTGTGTGTGTGTGTGTGTGTGTGTGTGTGTGTGTGTGTGTGTGTGTGTGTGTGTGTGTGTGTGTGTGTGTGTGTGTGTGTGTGTGTCTGTGGGTGTGTGTGTGTTACTAAAGAGACCAAATGTAAGTAGACTTTTAATAAATTAAATAAGATGATTGAGTTTTAATCGAAATGTACATCGGGACATAAGTAAAGATGTTTCGTTGTTCAACAAGAAATGTGTTAAATTTCTGAAATTAGAAATACATCACAGTAGAGCCAAGGTAATAACTACAAACAAACATAAATATAGACGTCGTTTTAGCACACGAGGAATGTGTTTTTTCCAGCCTACATATAGGAAACGTCTAAAATATGAACAGGTATATTTGCCTATATCATATAAATTTTATCTAAAACTATATTTCAAGGTAATTGATATGAAGTTATGCGATATTAAACGAAATGACTTTTTTTAATAGGCGATAATAATAAAATATTAATTTATGAGACATAGATTGCCACTAAACTATTGATTCGTTTCCAGAAGTTGCTGCCAAAGATATGGGAAACGTGTTCGTAAGATATCATTGCCACTGTTAGGTGAGCTATAGCAAAACCTAGATCAGTTTTTAGAATAAACCTAATATTTTACTATTATGACAGTTAGCACTGTCGATAATATCCCCCTGAATGTAGGTCAAAGGGTGACTTGTTATCGTCAGCTATCAAATAATTGCCTCTGTGTACCGTATGTATACATAAAACTCACTTTTCAGACTTTATACATTGCAAACTAATTCTATCAAATGAAACTTTTAATTAAATAAACTTTGTTTTCAAACTTTTGATGAGTTGGTGTCGATTTGTGGCTTAATGTAATAAAACTTTCTTTAATGTAGACAGGCTTATTGATCTAGAGGCATCACGCCCTGAATGGACCGAATGGGATTAGCTAACTATAGGCTGCAGGATGATAGTGGCGTCACGTCTCAGATTAACGTTATTATTGTTTGAAAAGATAGCGTCGTTATTGTGTTCTGTGATGAAAGAAGTTTCATAGCATCTGAAACTGCAACTCACCGGTAGTTGGAGGTAACTTTGTAGTAGGTCCAGTTCAACTTAAACCCAAGAACTTTGGTGACTCAAACAGCTTACACTGGGACAAAGACGCTTTATAATTCCTGTAAATGTATGAAACGATGCTACTCACCAGTTGTTGGAGATAACTCAGTAGGAGGACCAGATCAACTTAAACCCAGGTACTTTAGTGACTCAAAGAGCTTACACTGGGACAAAGAAACTTTATAGTTCCTGTAAATGTATGAAACGATGCTGCTCACCAGTAGTTGGAGATAACTCAGTAGGAGGACCAGTTCAACTTAAACCCAAGATTTTTGGTGACTCAAACCGCTTACACTGGGACAAAGAAACTTTATAGTTCCTGTAAATGTATGAAACGATGCTACTCACCAGTAGTTGGAGATAACTCAGTAGGAGGAACAGATCAACTTAAACCCAAGTACTTTAGTGACTCAAAGAGCTTACACTGGGACAAAGAAACTTTATAGTTCCTGTAAATGTATGAAACGATGCTACTCACCAGTAGTTGGAGATAACTCAGTAGGAGGACCAGTTCAACTTAAACCCACGAACTTTAGTGACTCAAAGAGCTTACACTGGGACAAAGAAACTTTATAGTTCCTGTAAATATATGAAACGATGCTACTCACCAGTAGTTGGAGATAACTCAGTAAGAGGACCAGTTCAACTTAAACCCACGAACTTTGGTGACTCAAACAGCTTACACTGGGACAAAGACGCTTTATAGTTCCTGTAAATGTATGAAACGATGCTACTCACCAGTAGTTGGAGATACCTCAGTAGGAGGACAAGATCAACTTGAACCCAAGTACTTTGGTGACTCAAACAGCTTGCACTGAGACAAGGAAACTTTATAGTTACTGTAAATGTATGAAACTATGCTACTCACCAGTAGTTGGACGTAACTCAGTAGGAGGACCAGATCAACTTAAACACAAGTACTTGTGTTACTCAAACAGCTTACACTGGGACAAAGAAACTTTATAGCTCCTGTAAATGTATGAAACGATGCTACTCACCAGTAGTTGGAGATAACTCAGTAGGAGGACCAGATCAACTTAAACCCAAGTACTTTGGTGACTCAAACGGCTTATACTGGGACAAAGACGCTTCATAGTTCCTGTAAATGTATGAAACTATGCTACTTACCAGTGGTTGGAGATAACTCAGTAGGAGGACCAGATTAACTTATACCCAAGTACTTTGGTGACTCAAACGGGTTATACTGGCACAAAGACGCTTCCTAGTTACTGTAAATGTATGAAACTATGCTACTTACCAGTGGTTGGAGATAACTCAGTAGGAGGACCAGATCAACTTAAACCCAAGTACTTTGATGACTCAAACAGCTTGCACTGAGACAAAGACGCTTCCTAGTTACTGTAAATGTATGAAACTATGCTACTCACCAGTAGTTGGAGATAACTCAGTAGGAGGACCAGATCAACTTAAACCAAAGTACTTTTGTGATTCAAACGGCTTATACTGGGAAAAAGACGCTTCATAGTACCTGTAAATGTATAAAACGTTGCTACTCACCAGCAGTTGGAGATAACTCAGTAGGAGGACCAGATCAACTTAAATCAAAGTACTTTGGTGACTCAAACAACTTTCTCTGGGACAGAGACGCTTTATAGTTCCTGTAAATGTATGAAACGATGCTACTCACCAGTAGTTGGAGATAACTCAGTAGGAGGACCAGATCAATTTAAACCAAAGTACTGTGATGACTCAAACGGCTTATACTGGGACAAAGACGCTTCATAGTTACTGTAAATGTATGAAACAATGCTACTCACTAGTACTTGGAGATAACTCAGTAGGAGGACCAGATCAACTTAAACCCAAGTACTTTGGCGACTCAAACAGGTTACACTGGGACTAAGACACTTTATAGTTCCTGTAAATGTATGAAACGATGCTACTCACCAGTGGTTGGAGATAACTCAGTAGGAGGACCAGATTAACTTAAACCCAAGTACTTTAGTGACTCAAACAACGTTCACTGGGACAGAGACGCTTTATAGTTCCTGTAAATATATGAAACGTCGCTACTCACCAGCAGTTGGAGATAACTCAGTAGGAGGACCAGATCAACTTAAAACCAAGTACTTTGGTGACTCAAACAGGTTGCACTGAGACAAAGACGCTTCTTAGTTCCTGTAAATGTATGAAACTATGCACTCACCAGTAGTTGGAGATAACTCAGTAGGAGGACCAGTTCAACTTAAACCCAAGAACTTTGGTGACTCAAACAGGTTACACTAAGACAAAGACGCTTTATAGTTCCTGTAAATGTATGAAACTATGCTAATCACCAGTAGTTGGAGGTAACTTAGTAGGAGGACCAGATCAACTTAAACACAAGTACTTGTGTTACTCAAACAGCTTACACTGGGACAAAGAAACTTTATAGCTCCTGTAAATGTATGAAACGATGCTACTCACCAGTAGTTGGAGATAACTCAGTAGGAGGACCAGATCAACTTAAACCCAAGTACTTTGGTGACTCAAACGGGTTATACTGGCACAAAGACGCTTCATAGTTCCTGTAAATGTATGAAACCATGCTACTTACCAGTGGTTGAAGATAACTCAGTAGGGGGACCAGATCAATTTAAACCCAAGTACTTTGATGACTCAAACAGCTTGCACTGAGACAAAGACGCTTCCTAGTTACTGTAAATGTATGAAACTATGCTACTTACCAATGGTTGGAGATAACTCAGTAGGAGGACCAGATCAACTTAAACCCAAGTACTTTGATGACTCAAACAGCTTGCACTGAGACAAAGAAGCTTCCTAGTTACTGTAAATGTATGAAACTATGCTACTCACCAGTAGTTGGAGATAACTCAGTAGGAGGACCAGATCAACTTAAACCCAAGTACTTTTGTGATTCAAACGGCTTATACTGGGACAAAGACGCTTCATAGTACCTGTAAATGTATAAAACGTTGCTACTCACCAGCAGTTGGAGATAACTCAGTAGGAGGAACAGATCAACTCAAACCCAAGTACTTAGGCGACTCAAACAGCTTACACTGGGACTAAGACACTTTATAGTTCCTGTAAATGTATGAAACGATGCTACTCACTAGTACTTGGAGATAACTCAGTAGGAGGACCAGATCAACTTAAACCCAAGTACTTTGGCGACTCAAACAGGTTACACTGGGACTAAAACACTTTATAGTTCCTGTAAATGTATGAAACGATGCTACTCACCAGTAGTTGGAGATAACTCAGTAGGAGGACCAGATTAACTTAAACCCAAGTACTTTAGTGACTCAAACAACGTTCACTTAGACAGAGACGCTTTATAGTTCCTGTAAATATATGAAACGTTGCTACTCACCAGCAGTTGGAGATAACTCAGTAGGAGGACCAGATCAACTTTAATCAAAGTACTTTGGTGTCTCAAACAACTTTCTCTGGGACAGAGACGCTTTATAGTTCCTGTAAATATATGAAAAGTTGCTACTCAACAGCAGTTGGAGATAACTCAGTAGGAGGACCAGATCAACTTAAATCAAAGTACTTTGGTGACTCAAACAACTTTCTCTGGGACAGAGACGCTTTATAGTTCCTGTAAATGTATGAAACGATGCTACTCACCAGTAGTTGGAGATAACTCAGTAGGAGGACCAGATCAACTTAAACCAAAGTACTGTGATGACTCAAACGGCTTATACTGGGACAAAGACGCTTCATAGTTACTGTAAATGTATGAAACAATGCTACTCACTAGTACTTGGAGATAACTCAGTAGGAGGACCAGATCAACTTAAACCCAAGTACTTTGGCGACTCAAACAGGTTACACTGGGACTAAAACACTTTATAGTTCCTGTAAATGTATGAAACGATGCTACTCACCAGTGGTTGGAGATAACTCAGTAGGAGGACCAGATTAACTTAATCCCAAGTACTTTAGTGACTCAAACAACGTTCACTGGGACAGAGACGCTTTATAGTTCCTGTAAATATATGAAACGTTGCTACTCACCAGCAGTTGGAGATAACTCAGTAGGAGGACCAGATCAACTTAAAACCAAGTACTTTGGTGACTCAAACAGGTTGCACTGAGACAAAGACGCTTCTTAGTTCCTGTAAATGTATGAAACTATGCACTCACTAGTACTTGGAGATAACTCAGTAGGAGGACCAGATGAACTTAAACCCAAGTACTGTGGTGACTCAAACAGATTACACTGGGACTAGGACACTTTATAGTTCCTGTAAATGTATGAAACGATGCTACTCACCAGTAGTTGGAGATAACTCATTAGGAGGACCAGTTCAACTTAAACCCACGAACTTTAGTGACTCAAAGAGCTTACACTGGGACAAGGAAACTTTATAGTTCCTGTAAATGTATGAAACGATGCTACTCACCAGTAGTTGGAGATAACTCGGTAAGAGGACCAGTTCAACTTAAACCCACGAACTTTGGTGACTCAAACAGGTTACACTAAGACAAAGACGCTTTATAGTTCCTTTAAATGTATGAAACGATGCTACTCACCAGTAGTTGGAGATACCTCAGTAGGAGGACAAGATCAACTTAAACCCAATTACTTTGGTGACTCAAAGAGCTTACACTGGGACAAAGAAACTTTATAGTTCCTGTAAATGTATGAAACTATGCTACTCACCAGTAGTTGGAGGTAACTCAGTAGGAGGACCAGATCAACTTAAACACAAGTACTTGTGTTACTCAAACAGCTTACACTGGGACAAAGAAACTTTATAGCTCCTGTAAATGTATGAAACGATGCTACTCACCAGTAGTTGGAAATAACTCAGTAGGAGGACCAGATCAACTTAAACCCAAGTACTTTGGTGACTCAAACGGCTTATACTGGGACAAAGACGCTTCATAGTTCCTGTAAATGTATGAAACCATGCTACTTACCAGTGGTTGAAGATAACTCAGTAGGGGGACCAGATCAATTTAAACCCAAGTACTTTGATGACTCAAACCACTTGCACTGAGACAAAGACGCTTCCTAGTTACTGTAAATGTATGAAACTATGCTACTCACCAGTAGTTGGAGATAACTCAGTAGGAGGACCAGATCAACTTAAACCCAAGTACTTTTGTGATTCAAACGGCTTATACTGGGACAAAGACGCTTCATAGTACCTGTAAATGTATAAAACGTTGCTACTCACCAGCAGTTGGAGATAACTCAGTAGGAGGAACAGATCAACTCAAACCCAAGTACTTAGGCGACTCAAACAGCTTACACTGGGACAAAGACGCTTCATAGTTCCTGTAAATGTATGAAACGATGCTACTCACCTAGGGGTTTGAGATAACTCAGTAGGAGGACCAGATCAACTTAAACCCAAGTTCTTTGGCGACTCAAACGGCTTATACTGGGACAAAGACGCTTCATAGTTACTGTAAATGTATGAAACGATGCTACTCACCAGTAGTTGGAGATAACTCAGAAGGAGGACCAGATCAACTTAAACCCAAAAACTTTGGTGACGCAAACAGCTTACACTGGGACAAAGACGCTTCCTAGTTACTGTATATGTATGAAACTATGCTACTTACCAGTGGTTTCAGATAACTCAGTAGGAGGACCAGATCAACTTAAACCCAAGTACTTTGGTCACTCAAACGGCTTATACTGGGACAAAGAAACTTTATAGTTCCTGTAAATGAATGAAACTATGCTACTTACCAGTGGTTGGAGATAACTCAGTAGGAGGACCAGATCAACTCAAACCCAAGTACTTTGGCGACTCAAGCAGATTACACTGGGACTAAGACACTTTATAGTTCCTGGAAATGTATGAAACGATGCTACTCACCAGTGGTTGGAGATAACTCAGTAGGAGGACCAGATTAACTTAAACCCAAGTACTTTAGTGACTCAAACAACGTTCACTGGGACAGAGACGCTTTATAGTTCCTGTAAATATATGAAACGTTGCTACTCACCAGCAGTTGGAGATAACTCAGTAGGAGGACCAGATCAACTTTAATCAAAGTACTTTGGTGTCTCAAACAACTTTCTCTGGGACAGAGACGCTTTATAGTTCCTGTAAATATATGAAACGTTGCTACTCACCAGCAGTTGGAGATAACTCAGTAGGAGGACCAGATCAACTTAAATCAAAGTACTTTGGTGACTCAAACAACTTTCTCTGGGACAGAGACGCTTTATAGTTCCTGTAAATGTATGAAACGATGCTACTCACCAGTAGTTGGAGATAACTCAGTAGGAGGACCAGATCAACTTAAACCAAAGTACTGTGATGATTCAAACGGCTTATACTGGGACAAAGACGCTTCATAGTTCCTGTAAATGTATGAAACAATGCTACTCACTAGTACTTGGAGATAACTCAGTAGGAGGACCAGATCAACTTAAACCCAATTACTTTGGCGACTCAAACAGCTTACACTGGGACAAAGACGCTTCATAGTTCCTGTAAATGTATGAAACGATGCTACTCACCTAGGGGTTTGAGATAACTCAGTAGGAGGACCAGATCAACTTAAACCCAAGTTCTTTGGCGACTCAAACGGCTTATACTGGGACAAAGACGCTTCATAGTTACTGTAAATGTATGAAACGATGCTACTCACCAGTAGTTGGAGATAACTCAGTAGGAGGACCAGATCAACTTAAACCCAAGTACTTAGGCGACTCAAACAGCTTACACTGGGACTAAGACACTTTATAGTTCCTGTAAATGTATGAAACGATGCTACTCACTAGTACTTGGAGATAACTCAGTAGGAGGACCAGATCAACTTAAACCCAAGTACTTTGGCGACTCAAACAGGTTACACTGGGACTAAAACACTTTATAGTTCCTGTAAATGTATGAAACGATGCTACTCACCAGTGGTTGGAGATAACTCAGTAGGAGGACCAGATTAACTTAAACCCAAGTACTTTAGTGACTCAAACAACGTTCACTGGGACAGAGACGCTTTATAGTTCCTGTAAATATATGAAACGTTGCTACTCACCAGCAGTTGGAGATAACTCAGTAGGAGGACCAGATCAACTTTAATCAAAGTACTTTGGTGTCTCAAACAACTTTCTCTGGGACAGAGACGCTTTATAGTTCCTGTAAATATATGAAACGTTGCTACTCACCAGCAGTTGGAGATAACTCAGTAGGAGGACCAGATCAACTTAAATCAAAGTACTTTGGTGACTCAAACAACTTTCTCTGGGACAGAGACGCTTTATAGTTCCTGTAAATGTATGAAACGATGCTACTCACCAGTAGTTGGAGATAACTCAGTAGGAGGACCAGATCAAGTTAAACCAAAGTACTGTGATGACTCAAACGGTTTATACTGGGACAAAGACGCTTCGTAGTTACTGTAAATGTATGAAACAATGCTACTCACTAGTACTTGGAGATAACTCAGTAGGAGGACCAGATCAACTTAAACCCAAGTTCTTTGGCGACTCAAACGATTTATACTGCGACAAAGACGCTTCATAGTACCTGTAAATGTATAAAACGTTGCTACTCACCAGCAGTTTCAGATAACTCAGTACGAGGAACAGATCAACTCAAACCCAAGTACTTAGGCGACTCAAACAGATTACACTGGGACTAAGACACATTATAGTTCCTGGAAATGTATGAAACGATGCTACTCACCAGTATTTGGAGATAACTCAGTAGGAGGACCTGATCAACTTAAACCCAAGTACTTTGGCGACTCAAACAGGTTACACTGGGACTAAGACACTTTATAGTTCCTGTAAATGTATGAAACGATGCTACTCACCAGTGGTTGGAGATAACTCAGTAGGAGGATAAGATTAACTTAAACCCAAGTACTTTAGTGACTCAAACAACGTTCACTGGGACAGAGACGCTTTATAGTTCCTGTAAATATATGAAACGTTGCTACTCACCAGCAGTTGGAGATAACTCAGTAGGATTACCAGATCAACTTAAATCAAAGTACTTTGGTGACTCAAAAAACTTTCTCTGGGACAGAGACGCTTTATAGTTCCTGTAAATGTATGAAACGATGCTACTCACCAGTAGTTGGAGATAACTCAGTAGGGGGACCAGATCAATTTAAACCCAAGTACTTTGATGACTCAAACAGCTTGCACTGAGACAAAGACGCTTCCTAGTTACTGTAAATGTATGAAACTATGCTACTTACCAGTGGTTGAAGATAACTCAGTAGGAGGACCAGATCAACTTAAACCCAAGTACTTTTGTGATTCAAATGGCTTATACTGGGACAAAAACGCTTCATAGTACCTGTAAATGTATAAAACGTTGCTACTCACCAGCAGGTGGAGATAACTCAGTAGGTGGAACAGATCAACTCAAACCCAAGTACTTAGGCGACTCAAACAGCTTACACTGGGACTAAGACACTTTATAGTTCCTGTAAATGTATGAAACGATGCTACTCACTAGTACTTGGAGATAACTCAGTAGGAGGACCTGATCAACTTAAACCCAAGTACTTTAGTGACTCAAACAACGTTCACTGGGACAGAGACGCTTTATAGTTCCTGTAAATATATGAAACGTTGCTACTCACCAGCAGTTGGAGATAACTCAGTAGGAGGACCAGATCAACTTTAATCAAAGTACTTTGGTGTCTCAAACAACTTTCTCTGGGACAGAGACGCTTTATAGTTCCTGTAAATATATGAAACGTTGCTACTCACCAGCAGTTGGAGATAACTCAGTAGGAGGACCAGATCAACTTAAATCAAAGTACTTTGGTGACTCAAACAACTTTCTCTGGGACAGAGACGCTTTATAGTTCCTGTAAATGTATGAAACGATGCTACTCACCAGTAGTTGGAGATAACTCAGTAGGAGGACCAGATCAACTTAAACCAAAGTACTGTGATGATTCAAACGGCTTATACTGGGACAAAGACGCTTCATAGTTCCTGTAAATGTATGAAACAATGCTACTCACTAGTACTTGGAGATAACTCAGTAGGAGGACCAGATCAACTTAAACCCAATTACTTTGGCGACTCAAACAGCTTACACTGGGACAAAGACGCTTCATAGTTCCTGTAAATGTATGAGACGATGCTACTCACCTAGGGGTTTGAGATAACTCAGTAGGAGGACCAGATCAACTTAAACCCAAGTTCTTTGGCGACTCAAACGGCTTATACTGGGACAAAGACGCTTCATAGTTACTGTAAATGTATGAAACGATGCTACTCACCAGTAGTTGGAGATAACTCAGTAGGAGGACCAGATCAACTTAAACCCAAAAACTTTGGTGACTCAAACAGCTTACACTGGGACAAAGACGCTTCCTAGTTACTGTATATGTATGAAACTATGCTACTTACCAGTGGTTGGAGATAACTCAGTAGGAGGACCAGATCAACTTAAACCCAAGTACTTTGGTCATTCAAACGGCTTATACTGGGACAAAGAAACTTTATAGTTCCTGTAAATGAATGAAACTATGCTACTTACCAGTGGTTGGAGATAACTCAGTAGGAGGACCAGATCAACTTAAACCCAAGTACTTTGGCGACTCAAACAGGTTACACTGGGACTAAGACACTTTATAGTTCCTGTAAATGTATGAAACGATGCTACTCACCAGTGGTTGGAGATAACTCAGTAGGAGGACCAGATTAACTTAAAACCAAGTACTTTGGTGACTCAAACAGGTTGCACTGAGACAAAGACGCTTCTTCGTTCCTGTAAATGTATGAAACTATGCAATCACTAGTACTTGGAGATAACTCAGTAGGAGGACCGGATGAACTTAAACCCAAGTACTGTGGTGACTCAAATGGCTTATACTGGGACAAAGAAGCTTCATAGTTACTGTAAATTAATGAAACGATGCTACTCACCAGTAGTTGAAATAACTCAGTAGGAGGACCAGATCAACTTAAACCCAAGTACTTTGGTGACTCAAACAGCTTCCACTAAGAAAAAGACGCTTCCAAGTTACTGTAAATGTATAAAACGATGCTACTCACCAGTAGTTGGAGATAACTCAGTAGGAGGACCAGTTCAACTTACACCCAAGAACTTTGGTGACTCAAACAGCTTACACTGGGACAAAGCCGCTTTAAAGTTCCTGATATTGTATGAAACGATGCTACTCACCAGTAGTTGGAGATAACTCAGTAGGAGGACCAGTTCAACTTAAACCCAAGAACTTTGGTGACTCAAACAGCTTACACTGGGACAAAGACGCTTCACAGTTCCTGTAAATGTATGAAACGATGCTACTCACCAGTGGTTGGAGATAACTCAGTAGGAGGAACAGATCAACTTAAACCCAAGTACTTTGGTGACTCAAACAGCTTACACTGGGACAAAGAAACTTTATAGTTCCTGTAAATCTATGAAACGATGCTACTCACCAGTAGTTGGAGATAACTCAGTAGGAGGACCAGATCAACTTAAAACAAAGTACTTTGGTGACTCAAACAACTTTCACTGGGACAGAGAGGCTTTATAGTTCCTGTAAATGTATGAAACGATACTACTCACCAGTGTTGGAGATAACTCATGAGGAGGACCAGATCAACTTAAACCCAAGTACTTTGGTGACTCAAACGGCATATACTGGGACAAAGACGCTTTATAGTTTCTGTAAATGAATGAAACTATGCTACTTACCAGTGGTTGGAGATAACTCAGTAGGAGGACCAGATCAACCTAAACTCAAGTACTTTGGTGATTAAAACGGCTTATACTGGGACAAAGACGCTTCATAGTTCCTGTAAATGTATGAAACGATGCTACTCACCTAGTGGTTGGAGATAACTCGTTAGGAGGAACAGATCAACTTAAACCCAAGTACTTTGGTGACTCAAACACCTTACACTGGGACAAAGAAACTTTATAGTTCCTGTAAATGTATGAAACGATGCTACTCACCAGTAGTTGGAGATAACTCAGTAGGAGGACCAGATCAACTTAAACACAAGTACTTTGATGACACAAACAGCTTACACGGGGACAAAGACGCTTCATAGTTCCTGTAAATGTATGAAACCATGCTACTTACCAGTAGTTGGAGATACCTCAGTAGAGGGACCAGATCAACTTAAACCCAAGTACTTTGATGACACAAACAGCTTACACGGGGACAAAGACGCTTCATAGTTCCTGTAAATGTATGAAACGATGCTACTCACCAGTGGTTGGAGATAATTCAGTAGGGGGACCAGATCAACTTAAACCCAAGTACTTTGATGACTCAAACAGCTTGCACTGAGACATAGACGCTTCCTAGTTCCTGTAAATGTATGAAACGATGCTACTCACCAGTAGTTGGAGATAACTCAGTAGGAGGACCAGATCAACTTAAACCCAAGTACTTTGGTGACTCAAACGGCTTTTACTGGGACAAAGACGCTTCATAATTCCTGTAAATGTATGAAACCATGCTACTTACCAGTAGTTGGAGATAACTCAGTAGGGGGACCAGATCAACTTAAACCCAAGTACTTTAATGACTCAAACAGCTTACACGGGGACAAAGACGCTTCATAGTTCCTGTAAATGTATGAAACGATGCTACACACTAGTGGTTGGAGATAACTCAGTAGGAGGACCAGATCAACTTAAACCCAAGTACTTTGGT
This sequence comes from Prosapia bicincta, assembly GCA_036971475.1. NCBI lineage: Eukaryota > Metazoa > Arthropoda > Insecta > Hemiptera > Cercopidae > Prosapia > Prosapia bicincta. The sequence continues at coordinate 29,741,020 of JBAIZL010000007.1, forward strand.
GACTCAAACGGCTTATACCCGGACAAAGACGCTTCATAGTTCCTGTAAATATATGAAACGTTGCTACTCACCAGTAGTTGGAGATAACTCAGTAGGAGGACCAGATCAACTTGAACCCAAGTACTTTGGCGACTCAAACCGCTGTCACTGGGACAAGCACGTTTATATTCTCTGTAACTGTTTTGGCAGATGCTACTCACCAGTAGTTGGAGTTACTCAGTAGTAAGTCCAAATACACTACATCGCAATTATCTATGTGACTAAAACAGCTTACACTAAGACATAGACGTTTCATATTCCCTGTAACAGCATGAAACGATGCTAATCACGCATAGGGGAGATAATTCAGTAGTAGGTCGAGATACAATAAATCGCAATTACTTTGTGTCTCAACAGCTTACACTGACACAATGACGCTTCATAGTTATTGTAAATGTATGAAACGATGCTACTCACCAGTAGTTGGAAGTAACTCAGTAGCAAGTCCAGTTACACTAAAACGCAAATACCTTTGTGACTCAAAGAGCTTACACAAGGACATTGACTTTTCATAGTCCATATAACAGTATAAAACGATGCTACTCACAAATAAAGGTAGGCAATTCAGTAGTAATTACAGATACAATACATCGAATTTATTTTTTGACTCAAACAGCTTTCACTGGGGCAAAAAGTTTTAAAGTCTCTGCAACGGCATGAGACGATGCTACTCACTTATAGTGTTACGTAACTTAGTAGTAGGTCCAGTTACATTAAAACGCAGTTAATGTTGTAACGCAAACAGCTTACACTGGGACAAACACGTTTCTTAGTCTCTGTAACTGTATAAACAGATGCTACTTATCAGTAGCTGGAGGTAACTCAGTAGTAAGACCAGATACGCTAAATTGCAATTACCTTTGTGACTCATACAGCTTACAATGAAGTTTCATAGTTCCTGTATCTGTATAAAACGATGCTACTCAAAATATTTGGAGGTGACTCAGTAGTAAGTCTAGATACACTAAATCGCAATTATCTTTGTGACTCTTACAGCTTATAATGAAGTTTCATAGTTCCTGTATCTGTATAAAACGATGCTACCCAAAATATTTGGAGGTAACTCAGTAGTAAGTCCAGATACACTAAATCGCAATTACCTTTGTGACTCATACAGCTACAATAAAGTTTCATAGTTCCTGTATCTGTATAAAACGATGCTACTCACGAATATTTGGAGGTAACTCAGTAGTAAGTCCAGATACACTAAATCGCAATTATCTTTGTGACTCATACAGCTTACAATGAAGTTTCAAAATTCCTGTATCTGTATAAAACGGTGCTACTCACGAATATTTGGAGGTAAGTCAGTAGTAAGTCCAGATACACTAAATCGCAATTACCTTTGTGACTCATACAGCTTACAATGAAGTTTCATAGTTCCTGTATCTGTATAAAACGATGCTACTCACGAATATTTGGAGGTAACTCAGTAGTAAGTCCAGATACACTAAATCGCATATACCTTTGTGACTCATACAGCTTACAATGAAGTTTCATAGTTCCTGTATCTGTATAAAACGATGTTACTCACGAATATTTGGAGGTAACTCAGTAGTAAGTCCAGATACACTAAATCGCAATTACCTTTGTGACTCATACAGCTACAATGAAGTTTCATAATTCCTGTAACTGTTCAAAACGATGCTACTCACGAATATTTGAAGATAACACAGTAGTAAGTCCAGATACACTAAATCGCAATTACCTTTGTGACTCATATAGCTTACAATGAAGTTTCATAGTTCCTGTATCTGTATAAAACGATGCCACTCACGAATATTTGGAGGTACTCAGTAGAAGGTTCAGAAACACTATATCGCAAATACGTTCGTTACTCAAACAGGTTACACTGGGACAAAGACGTTTCATAGTCTCCGCCAATGCAATGAAACTATGCTACTCACCAGTAGTTGGAAGTAACTCAGTAGTAAGTCCAGTGACACAAAATCGCAATTACGTTAGTGACTCAAACTACTAATACTGAGTCAAAGTATTTTCATAGTCCCTGTAACTGTATGAAACGATCCATTAGTTGGAGGTATCGCAGTTGTAGGTCCAGTGAAATCAAAACGCAAGTACTATAGTGCCTTGAAGAGCATACACTGGACAAAGAAGTTTCATAGTCTCTGTATCTACATGGAAATCGTGTGAGACAAATGCGCCAGTTGTAGAAGGTCTACCCGCTCAGATAGACCTCTAAGTTTAAAGGATAGGCTTGTCAGAAGATCGTGGGAGTCAAATGCGTAAGTTATGGTGGTTCTAACCGTTCAGATAGACCTCTAAGGTTAAAGGATAGACTGATTAGAAGATAGCGTGAGACAAGTGTGCAAGCTGTGGAAGGTATAACGGTTCCAATAGACCTCTAAGTTTAAAGGATAGGCTTGTCAGAAGATCGTGGGAGACAAATGTGCAAGTTGTGGAAGGTATAACCGTTCCAATAGACCTCTAAGTTTAAAGGATAGGCTTGTCAGAAGATCGTGGGAGACACGTGTGCACGTTGTGGAAGGTATAACCGTTCCAATAGACCTCTAAGTTTAAAGGATAGGCTTGTCAGAAGATCGTGGGATTTAAATGCGTAAGTTATGGTGGTTCTAACCGTTCAGCTAGACCTCTAAGGTTAAAGGATAGACTGATTAGAAGATAGTGGGAGACAAGTGTGCAAGTTGTGGAAGGTATAACCGTTCTAATAGACCTCTAAGTTTAAAGGATAGGCTAGTCAGAAGATCGTGTGAGTCAAATGCGTAAGTTATGGTGGTTCTAACCGTTCAGATAGACCTCTAAGTTTAAAGGATAGGCTTGTCAGAAGATCGTGGGAGTCAAATGCGTTAGTTATGGTGGTTCTAACCGTTCAGATAGACCTCTAAGTTTAAAGGATAGGCTTGTCAGAAGATCGTGGGAGTCAAATGCGTAAGTTATGGTGGTTCTAACCTTTCAGATAGACCTCTAAGTTTAAAGGATAGGCTTGTCAGAAGATCGTGGGAGTGAAATGCGTACGTTATGGTGGTTCTAACCGTTCAGCTAGACCTCTAAGGTTAAAGGATAGACTGATTAGAAGACAGTGGGAGACAAGTGTGCAAGTTGTGGAAGGTATAACCGTTCCAATAGACCTCTAAGTTTAAAGGATAGGCTTGTCAGAAGATCGTGGGAGTCAAATGCGTAAGTTATGGTGGTTCTAACCGTTCAGATAGACCTCTAAAGGTAAAGGATAGAATGATTAGAAGATAGTGTGAGACAAGTGTGCAAGTTGTGGAATGTATAACCGTTCCAATAGACCTCTAAGTTTAAAGGATAGGTTGTCAGAAGATCGTGGGAGTCAAATGCGTAAGTTATGGTGGTTCTAACCGTTCAGATAGGCCTCTAAGGTTAAATGATAGACTGATTAGAAGATAGCGTGAGACAAGTGTGCAGGTTGTGGAAGGTATAACCGTTCCAATAGACCTCTAAGTTTAAAAGATAGGCTTGTCAGAAGATCGTGGAATTAAAATGCGTTAGTTATGGTGGTTCTAACCTTTCAGATAGACCTCTAAGGTTAAAGAATAGAGTGATTAGAAGATAGCGTGAGACAAGTGTGCATGTTGTGGAAGGTATAACCGTTTCAATAAACCTCTAAGTTTAAAGAATAGGCTTGTCAGAAGATCGTGGGAGTCAAATGCGTAAGTTATGGTGGTTCTAACCGTTCAGATAGACCTCTAAGGTTAAAGGATAGACTGATTAGAAGATTGTGGGAGACAAGGGTGCAAGTTGTGGAAGGTATAACCGTTCCAATAGACCTCTAAGTTTAAAGGATAGGCTTGTCAGAAGATCGTGGGAGTCAAATGCGTAAGTTATGGTGGTACTAACCTTTCAGATAGACCTCTAAGGTTAAAGGATAGACTGATTAGAAGATAGTGTGGGACAAGTGTGCAAGTTGTGGAAGGTATAACCGTTCCAATAGACCTCTAAGTTTAAAGGATAGGCTTGTCAGAAGATCGTGGGATTTAAATGCGTAAGTTATGGTGGTTCTAACCGTTCAGCTAGACCTCTAAGGTTAAAGGATAGACTGATTAGAAGATAGTGGGAGACAAGTGTGCAAGTTGTGGAAGGTATAACCGTTCTAATAGACCTCTAAGTTTAAAGGATAGGCTAGTCAGAAAATCGTGGGAGTCAAATGCGTAAGTTATGGTGGTTCTAACCGTTCAGATAGACCTCTAAGTTTAAAGGATAGGCTTGTCAGAAGATCGCGGGAGTCAAATGCGTAAGTTATGGTGGTTCTAACCGTTCAGATAGACCTCTAAGTTTAAAGGATAGACTGAATAGAAGATAGTGGGAGACAAGTGTGCAAGTTGTGGAAGGTATAACCGTTCCAATAGACCTCTAAGGATAAAGGATAGGCTTGTCAGAAGGTCGTGGGAGTCAAATGCGTAAGTTATGGTGGTTCTAACCGTTCAGATAGACCTCTAAGGTTAAAGGATAGACTGATTAGAAGATAGTGGGAGACAAGTGTGCAAATTGTGGAAGGTATAACCGTTCCAATAGACCTCTAAGTTTAAAGGATAGGCTTGTCAGAAGATCGTGGAAGTCAAATGCGTAAGTTATGGCGGTTTTAACCGTTCAGATAGACCTTTAAGATTAAAGGATAGGCTTGTCAGAAGATCGCGGGAGTCAAATGCGTATGTTATGGTGGTTCTAACCGTTCAGATAGACCTCTAAGATTAAAGGATAGACTGATTAGAATATAGTGTGAGACAAGTGTGTAAGTTGTAGAAGGCCTAACCGTTCAGATAGACCTCTAAGTTTAAAGGATAGTCTTGTCAGAAGATCGTGGGAGTCAAATTCGTAAGTTATGGTGGTTCTAACCGTTCAGATAGACCTCTAAGTTTAAAGGATAGACTGATTAGAAGATAGTGGGAGACAAGTGTGCAAGCTGTGGAAGGTATAACCGTTCCAATAGACTTCTAAGGATTAAGGATAGGCTTATTAGAAATTCGTATGAGTCAAATGCGCAAGTTGTAGAAGGTCTAACCGCTCAGATAGACCTCTAAGTTTAAGGAAAAGGCTCTTTAGAAGGTAGTGGGAGACAAATGCATACGTTTTAGAGGGTCTTACCGTTTAGATTGACCTCTGAAGTTAAAGGATAGGTTTGTTAGAAGACATTGGGAGTAAAATTTGCATGTTGTGCATGTTCTAACCGTTCGCATATACCTCTAAAGTGAAAGGATAGGCTTGGCAGAAGATCGAGGGAGACAATTGCGAAAGTTGTAGTGGGTCTAACCTTTCAGATAAAGCTTTAAGCTTAAAGTATAGGTTTGTTAGAAGATAGTGGGAGACAAATGCGCAAGTTGTAGTGGGTCTAACCTTTCAGATAAAGCTTTAAGCTTAAAGTATAGGTTTGTTAGAAGATAGTGGGAGACAAGTGTGCAAGTTGTAGAAGGTCTAACCGTTCATGTAGAATTGTAACGTTAAATGATAGGCTTGCTAGAGGATTGGGGGAGACAATTATGCATGCTGGGTGGAAACACGTAACTTACAATCTGTTTCTTCATTTCAAATATTGAATTGGGATTTTTGGTCCGTAGGGACTGAGGCAAAAGACGTCATATCAACAATTTACTTTTTAAATCATTGAGCTTGGTTATAATACACTCGTCCGACCAGTGACAGTAGAGTGGTCTTCCTTTCGTCCAACAAATCTCCGTGTAAGATATACAGGAAAATCGTGTGCTGAGTGCTAGGCATACGCTAGGCAGAAAGGCAACACTTTTTTGTTTTATCGTCAAGATGCCTTTAAAAGTTCTTTGAAGCTATGATCACCAGGTAAGAGACTAGCTTACTCGGCCGTAAAGGTTCAGACAGGTGCGGTTTTATTTGATTTGGGGTTGGAAGAAGGAGAATAATTTCCAAAGGGAAGTAGTACAGAAGCGTCATATGTTCGTGTAAAATGGTTACGTTATATGGGTCACAAGTTAAGCACACGTGTATCGTGAACCGCTCAAATGCCAGATTGAACGATATTTGTTACACAAACGTTCCGGTATTATATGTTTCATACATTTTTGTCGCTGAAATTATCATAAATTATTTTAAAACATATTTGAGATATTCATTATGTTTTTATTCGTTTTATAATTTTATTTGTGATGCTTAAAGAGTCAGAATTCTTTGACAATTGTAAAACATATTGATATTATCTCTGGAGAAAGCGATTATTTAAGGATATATTATTATATTCAAATATGGATAACTGTATAATATTTTTTAATTACTTCTATTAGTTCACACTCTCTCTTTATGGTTTTTAAAATAATAATTCGTGCATAAATTTTAATAATGAATTATTTTGTTTTCATACGGAACCTAGGGGCAAGATATGCATTTGCCCTATATGTTATTTCGTCCCAATTGGCCTAACATAATTGATATCATATGATTTCAAAAAACACCTGATTTTATGTTATAGGTTATGTAGTAGAACAGCTGTTTCAACGCTTACACTGTGGTACTTTATGTATATTCATTGTAATTATTTAATAAAAAGTAACTAAATTAAGGGGTTTCTTTGTTGGCCTAAGGACGAATTGCCTTTAAAATTAGTCTTTATATTTAAGTTGCTTGATGTAATCATCTTGAACTCACTGATTAAACTAATTTTAAAAATACTTAACTAAGTGAATACGTAAATGCTTATTTGCTGACGCGTTTCAAAACAATCGTTCCTTTTACGAAGCTAACCCTCTACTGGCGGCATATCGGCAGTCTACAAAGGATCTGAACGGGATGGATTTATGACAGTGGAGTGGGGTGAGGTGTTTGAATTTTGTGTCATGTACTGGGATAGGCTGTTGGCTTCAAAGTGTGTGTGATCATTTAATACATTTTCCCTATCTGTTGCGCAGTGTTTGTAGATTTCATATTTTTCTAAGGTTGTTAGTTTTTTAATGTGTTCTTCGAAACGTGTATAGAATGACCAGCCAAGTTTGGGCGATGTAATAATCGCAACAAATAACTAGTAACGATTGTTACGAATTATTACATCGGCCAAACCGACTAAGACACTTTATAGTTCCTGTAAATGTATGAAACGATGCTACTCACCAGTGGTTGGAGATAACTCAGTAGGAGGACCAGATCAACTTAAACCCAAGTACTTTGGTGACTCAAACAGCTTACACTGGGACAAAGAAACTTCATAGTTCCTGTAAATGTATGACACGATGCTACTCTCCAGTAATGGGAGATAACTCAGTAGGAGGACCAGTTCAACTTAAACCCAAGAACTTTGGTTACTCAAACAGCATACACTAGTACAAAGACGCTTCATAGTTCCTGTAAATATATGAAACGATGATACTCACCAGTGGTTGGAGATAACTCAGTAGGAGGAACAGATCAACTTAAAACCCAATTACTTTGGTGACTCAAACAGCTTACACTGGGACAAAGAAATTTTATAGATCCTGTAAATGTATGAAACGATGCTACTCACCAGTAGTTGGAGATAACTCACTAGGAGGACCAGATCAGCTTAAACCAAAGTACTTTGGTGACTCAAACAACTTTCACTGGGACAGAGACGCTTTATAGTTCCTGTAAATGTATGAAACGATGCTACTCACCAGTAGTAGGAGATAACTTAGGAGGACCAGATCAACTTAAACCCAAGTACTTTGGTGACTCAAGCGGCTTATACTGGGACAAAGACGCTTCATAGTTCCTGTAAATGAATGAAACTATGCTACTTACCATTTGTTGGAGATAACTCAGTAGGAGTACCAGATCAACCTAAACCCAAGTACTTTGGTGACTCAATCGGCTTTTACTGGGACAAAGACGCTTCCTAATTCCTGTAAATGTATGAAACCATGCTACTTACCAGTAGTTGGAGATAACTCAGTAGAGGGACCAGATCAACTTAAACCAAGTACTTTGATGACACAAGCAGCTTACACGGGGACAAAGACGCTTCATAGTTACTATAAATGTATAAAACTATGCTACTCACCAGTAGTTGGAGATAACTCAGCAGGAGGACCAGATCAACTTAAACCAAAGTACTTTGGTAACTCAAACAATTTTCACTGGGACAGAGACGCTTTATAGTTCCTGTAAATGTATGAAACGTTGCTACTCATCAGTAGTTGGAGATAACTCAGTAGGAGGTCCAGATCTACTTGAACCCAAGTACTTTGGCGACTCAAACCGCTGTCACTGGGACAAGCACGTTTATATTCTCTGTAACTGTATTGGCAGATGCTACTCACCAGTAGTTGGAGTTACTCAGTAGTAAGTCCAAATACACTAAATCGCAATTACCTATGTGACTAAACAGCTTACACTAAGACATAGACGTTTCATATTCCCTGTAACAGCATGAAACGATGCTAATCACGCATAGGGGGAGGCAATTCAGTAGTAAGTCGAGATACAATAAATCGCAATTACTTTGTGTCTCAACAGCTCACACTGAGACAAAGACGCTTCATAGTTACTGTAAATGTATGAAACGATGCTACTCACCAGTAGTTGGAAGTAACTCAGTAGCAAGTCCAGTTACACTAAAACGCAAATACCTTTGTGACTCAAACAGCTTACACAAGGACATTGACTTTTCATAGTCCATATAACAGTATGAAACGATGCTACTCACAAATAAGGGGAGGCAATTCAGTAGTAATTACAGATACAATAAATGGAACTTATTTTTTGACTCAAACAGCTTTCACTGGGACAAAGAGTTTTAAAGTCTCTGCAACGGCATGAGACGATGCTACTCACTTATAGTGTTACGTAACTTAGTAGTAGGTCCAGTTACATTAAAACGCAGTTACTGTTGTAACGCAAACAGCTTACACTGGGACAAACACGTTAGTTAGTCTCTTTAACTGTATAAACAGATGCTACTTATCAGTAGCTAGGGGTAACTCAGTAGTAAGTCCAGATACACTAAATCGCATTTACCTTTGTGACTCATACAGCTTACAATGAAGTTTCATAAATCCTGTATCTGTATAAAACGATGCTACTCACGAATATTTGGAGGTAACTCAGTAGTAAATGCAGATACACTAAATCGCAATTACCTTTGTGACTCATACAGCTTACAATGAAGTTTCATAGTTCCTGTATCTGTATAAAACGATGCTACTCAAAATATTTGGAGGTGACTCAGTAGTAAGTCCAGATACACTAAATCGCAAATATCTTTGTGACTCATACAGCTTATAATGAAGTTTCATAGTTCCTGTATCTGTATAAAACGATGCTACTCACGAATATTTGGAGGTAACTCAGTAGTAAGTCCAGATACATTAAATCTAAATTACCTTTGTGACTTATACAGCTACAATAAAGTTTCATAGTTCCTGTATCTGTATAAAACGATGCTACTCACGAATAATTGGAAGTAACTCAGTAGTAAGTCCAGATACACTAAATCGCAAATACCTTTGTGACTCATACAGCTTACAATGAAGTTTCATAGTTCCTGTTACTGTATAAAACGATGCTACTCAAAATATTTGGAGGTAACTCAGTAGTAAGTCCAGATACACTAAATCGCAATTATCTTTGTGACTCATACAGCTTATAATGAAGTTTCATAGTTCCTGTATCTGTATAAAACGATGCTACTCACGAATATTTGGAGGTAACTCAGTAGTAAGTCCAGATACAATAAATCGCAATTACCTTTATGACTCATACAGCTTACAATGAAGTTTCATAGTTCCTGTATCTGTATAAAACGATGCTACTCACGAATATTTGGAGGTAACTCAGTAGTAAGTCCAGATACACTAAATCGCAATTACCTTTGTGACTCATACAGCTTACAATGAAGTTTCATAGTTCCTGTATCTGTATAAAACGATGCTACTCACAAATATTAGGAGGTAACTCAGTAGTAAGTGCAGATACACTAAATCGCAATTACCTTTGTGACTCATACAGCTTACAATGAAGTTTCATAGTTCCTGTATCTGTATAAAACGATGCTACTCACGAATATTTGGAGGTACCTCAGTAGTAAGTCCAGATACACTAAATCGCAATTACCTTTGTGACTCATACAGCTTACAATGAGGCTTCATAGTTCCTGTATCTGTATAAAATGATGCTACTCTAAATATTTGGAGGTAACTCAGTAGTAAGTCCAGATACATTAAATCGCAATTACCTTTGTGACTCATACAGCTACAATAAAGTTTCATAGTTCCTGTATCTGTATAAAACGATGCTAGTCATGAATATTTGGAGGTAACTCAGTAGTAAATCCAGATACACTAAATCGGAATTACCTTTGTGACTCATACAGCTACAATGAAGTTTCATAGTTCCTGTATCTGTATAAAACGATGCTACTCACGAATATTTGGAGGTAACTCAGTAGTAAGCCCAGATACACTAAATCGCAATTACCTTTTTGACTCATACAGCTACAATGAAGTTTCATAGTTCCTGTATCTGTATAAAACGATGCTACTCAAAATATTTGGAGGTAACTCAGTAGTAAGTCCAGATACACTAAATCTAAATTACCTTTGTGACTCATACAGCTACAATAAAGTTTCATAGTTCCTGTATCTGTTTAAAACGATGCTACTCACGAATATTTGGAGGTGACTCAGTAGTAAGTCCAGATACACTAAATCGCAATTATCTTTGTGACTCATACAGCTTACAATGAAGTTTCATAGTTCCTGTATCTGTATAAAACGATGCTACTCACGAATAATTGGAGGTAACTCAGTAGTAAGTCCAGATACACTAAATCGCAAATACCTTTTTGACTCATACAGCTACAATGAAGTTTCATAGTTCCTGTATCTGTATAAAACGATGCTACTCACGAATATTTGGAGGTACTCAGTAGAAGGTTCAGAAACACTATATCGCAAATTCGTTCGTTACTCAAACAGGTTACACTGGGACAAAGACGTTTCATAGTCTCTGCCAATGCAATAAAACTATGCTACTCACCAGAAGTTGGAAGTAACTCAGTAGTAAGTCCAATGACAGAAAATCGCAATTACGTTAGTGACTCAAACTACTAATACTGAGTCAAAGTATTTTCATAGTCACTGTAACTGTTTGAAACAATGCTACTCACCATAAGTTGGAGGTATCCCAGTTGTAGGTCCAGTGAAATCAAAACGCAAGTACTATAGTGACTTGAAGAGCATACACTGGACAAAGAAGTTTCATAGTCTCTGTATCTACATGGAAATCGTGTGAGAAAAATGCGCCAGTTGTAGAAGGTCTACCCGCTCAGATAGACCTCTAAGTTTAAAGGATAGGCTTGTCAGAAGATCGTGGGAGTCAAATGCGTAAGTTATGGTGGTTCTAACCGTTCAGATAGACCTCTAAGGTTAAAGGATAGACTGATTAGAAGATAGCGTGATACAAGTGTGCACGTTGTGGAAGGTATAACCGTTCCAATAGACCTCTAAGTTTAAAGGATAGGCTTGTCAGAAGATCGTGGGAGACACGTGTGCACGTTGTGGAAGGTATAACCGTTCCAACAGACCTCTACGTTTAAAGGATAGGCTTGTCAGAAGATCGTGGGAGACAAGTGTGCACGTTGTGGAAGGTATAACCGTTCCAATAGACCTCTAAGTTTAAATTATAGGCTTGTCAGAAGATCGTGGGAGACAAGTATGCAAGTTGTGGAAGGTATAACCGTTCCAATAGACCTCTAAGTTTAAAGGATAGGCTTGTCAGAAGATTGTGGGAGACAAGTGTGCAAGTTGTGGAAGGTATAACCGTTCCAATAGACCTCTAAGTTTATAGGATAGGCTTGTCAGAAGATCGTGGAAGTCAAATGCGTATCTTATGGCGGTTTTAACCGTTCAGATAGAAATTTAAGTTTAAAGGATAGGCTTGTCAGAAGATCGTGGGAGTCTAATGCGTAAGTTATGGTGGTACTAACCTTTCAGAAAGACCTCTAAGGTTAAAGGATAGACTGATTACAAGATAGTGTGGGACAAGTGTGCAAGTTGTGGAAGGTATAACCGTTCCAATAGACCTCTAAGTTTAAAGGATAGGCTTGTCAGAAGATCGTGGGATTTAAATGCGTAAGTTATGGTGGTTCTAACCGTTCAGCTAGACCTCTAAGGTTAAAGGATAGACTGATTAGAAGATAGTGGGAGACAAGTGTGCAAGTTGTGGAAGGTATAACCGTTCCAATAGACCTCTAAGTTTAAAGGATGGGCTAGTCAGAAGATCGTGGGAGTCAAATGCGTAGGTTATGGTGGTTCTAACCGTTCAGATAGACCTCTAAGTTTAAAGGATAGGCTTGTCAGAAGATCGTGGGAGTCAAATGCGTAAGTTATGGTGGTTCTAACCGTTCAGATAGACCTCTAAGTTTAAAGGATAGGCTTGTCAGAAGATCGTGGGAGTGAAATGCGTAAGTTATGGTGGTTCTAACCGTTAAACTAGACCTCTAAGGTTAAAGGATAGACTGATTAGAAGATAGTGGGAGACAAGTGTGCAAGTTGTGGAAGGTATATCCGTTCCAATAGACCTCTAAGTTTAATGGATAGGCTTGTCAGAAAATCGTGGGAGTCAAATGCGTAAGTTATGGTGGTTCTAACCGTTCAGATAGACCTCTAAGTTTAAAGGATAGGTTGTCAGAAGATCGTGGGAGTCAAATGCGTAAGTTATGGTGGTTCTAACCGTTCAGATAGACCTCTAAGGTTAAAGGATAGACTGATTAGAAGATAGTGGGAGACAAGTGTGCAAGTTGTGGAAGGTATAACCGTTCCAATAGACCTCTAAGTTTAAAGGATAGGCTAGTCAGAAGATCGTGGGAGTCAAATGCGTAGGTTATGGTGGTTCTAACCGTTCAGATAGACCTCTAAGTTTAAAGGATAGGCTTGTCAGAAGATCGTGGGAGTCAAATGCGTAAGTTATCGTGGTTCTAACCGTTCAGATAGACCTCTAAGTTTAAAGGATAGGCTTGTCAGAAGATCGTGGGAGTCAAATGCGTAAGTTATGGTGGTTCTAACCGTTCAGATAGACCTCTAAGTTTAAAGGATAGGCTTGTCAGAAGATCGTGGGAGTGAAATGCGTAAGTTATGGTGGTTCTAACCGTTAAACTAGACCTCTAAGGTTAAAGGATAGACTGATTAGAAGATATTGGGAGACAAGTGTGCAAGTTATGGAAGGTATAACCGTTCCAATAGACCTCTAAGTTTAATGGATAGGCTTGTCAGAAGATCGTGGGAGTCAAATGCATAAGTTATGGTGGTTCTAACCTTTCAGATAGACCTCTAAGGTTAAAGAATTGAGTGATTAGAAGATAGCGTGAGACAAGTGTGCATGTTGTTTAAGGTATAACCGTTTCAATAAACCTCTAAGTTTAAAGAATAGGCTTTTCAGAAGATCGTGGGAGTCAAATGCGTAAGTTATGGTGGTTCTAACCATTCAGATAGACCTCTAAGGTTAAAGGATAGACTGATTAGAAGATTGTGGGAGACAAGGGTGCAAGTTGTGGAAGGTATAACCGTTCCAATAGACCTCTAAGTTTAAAAGATAGGCTTGTCAGAAGATCGTGGGAGTCAAATCCGTAAGTTATGGTGGTTCTAACCGTTCAGATAGACCTCTAAGGTAAAGGATAGACTGATTAGAAGATAGTGGGAGACAAGTGTGCAAGTTGTGGAAGGTATAACCGTTCCAATAGACTTCTAAGTTTAAAGGATAGGCTTGTCAGAAGATCGTGGGAGTCAAATGCGTAAGTTATGGTGGTTCTAACCGTTCAGATAGACCTCTAAGGTTAAAGTATAGACTGATTAGAAGATAGTGGGAGACAAGTGTGCAAGTTGTGGAAGGTATAACCGTTCCAATAGACCTCTAAGTTTAAAGGATAGGCTTGTCAGAAGATCGTGGAAGTCAAATGCGTAAGTTATGGCGGTTTAAACCGTTCAGATAGACCTTTAAGATTAAAGGATAGGCTTGTCAGAAGATCGCGGGAGTCAAATGCGTATGTTATGGTGGTTCTAACCGTTCAGATAGACCTCTAAGGTTAAAGGATAGACTGATTAGAATATAGTGTGAGACAAGTGTGTAAGTTGTAGAAGGCCTAACCGTTCAGATAGACCTCTAAGTTTAAAGGATAGTCTTGTCAGAAGATCGTGGGAGTCAAATTCGTAAGTTATGGTGGTTCTAACCGTTCAGATAGACCTCTAAGTTTAAAGGATAGACTGATTAGAAGATAGTGGGAGACAAGTGTGCAAGCTGTGGAAGGTATAACCGTTCCAATAGACTTCTAAGGATTAAGGATAGGCTTATTAGAAATTCGTATGAGTCAAATGCGCAAGTTGTAGAAGGTCTAACCGCTCAGATAGACCTCTAAGTTTAAGGAAAAGGCTCTTTAGAAGGTAGTGGGAGACAAATGCATACGTTTTAGAGGGTCTTACCGTTTAGATTGACCTCTGAAGTTAAAGGATAGGTTTGTTAGAAGACATTGGGAGTAAAATTTGCATGTTGTGCATGTTCTAACCGTTCGCATATACCTCTAAAGTGAAAGGATAGGCTTGGCAGAAGATCGAGGGAGACAATTGCGCAAGTTGTAGTGGGTCTAGCCTTTCAGATAAAGCTTTAAGCTTAAAGTATAGGTTTGTTAGAAGATAGTGGGAGACAAATGAGCAAGTTGTAGTGGGTCTAACCTTTCAGATAAAGCTTTAAGCTTAAAGTATAGGTTTGTTAGAAGATAGTGGGAGACAAGTGTGCAAGTTGTAGAAGGTCTAACCGTTCATGTAGAATTGTAACGTTAAATGATAGGCTTGCTAGAGGATTGGGGGAGACAATTATGCATGCTGGGTGGAAACACGTAACTTACAATCTGTTTCTTCATTTAAAATATTGAATTGGGATTTTTGGTCCGTAGGGACTGAGGCAAAAGACGTCATATCAACAATTTACTTTTTAAATCTTTGAGCTTGGTTATAATACACTCGTCCGACCAGTGACAGTAGAGTGGTCTTCCTTTCGTCCAACAAATCTCCGTGTAAGATATACAGGAAAATCGTGTGCTGAGTGCTAGGCATACGCTAGGCAGAAAGGCAACTCTTTTTTGTTTTATCGTCAAGATGCCTTTAAAAGTTCTTTGAAGCTATGATCACCAGGTAAGAGACTAGCTTACTCGGCCGTAAAGGTTCAGACAAGTGCGGTTTTATTTGATTTGGGGTTGGAAGAAGGAGAATAATTTCCAAAGGGAAGTAGTACAGAAGCGTCATATGTTCGTGTAAAATGGTTACGTTATATGGGTCACAAGTTAAGCACACGTGTATCGTGAACCGCTCAAATGCCAGATTGAACGATATTTGTTACGCAAACGTTCCGGTATTATATGTTTCATACATTTTTGTCGCTGAAATTATCATAAATTATTTTAAAACATATTTGAGATATTCATTATGTTTTTATTCGTTTTATAATTTTATTTGTGATGCTTAAAGAGTCAGAATTCTTTGACAATTGTAAAACATATTGATATTATCTCTGGAGAAAGCGATTATTTAAGAATATATTATTATATTCAAATATGGATAACTGTATAATATTTTTTAATTACTTCTATTAGTTCACACTCTCACTTTATGGTTTTTAAAATAATAATTCGTGAATAAATTTTAATAATGAATTATTTTGTTTTCATACGGAACCTAGGGGCAAGATATGCATTTGCCCTATATGTTATTTCGTCCCAATTGGCCTAACATAATTGATATCACATGATTTCATAAAACACCTGATTTTATGTTATAAGTTATGTAGTAGAACAGCTGTTTCAACGCTTACGCTGTGGCACTTTATGTATATTCATTGTAATTATTTAATAAAATGTAACTAACTTAAGGGGTTTCTTTGTTGGCCTAAGGACGAATTGCCTTTAAAATTAGTCTTTATATTTAAGATGCTTGATGTAATCATCTTGAACTCACTGATTAAACTAATTTTAAAAATACTTAACTAAGTGAATACGTAATTGCTTATTTGCTGACGCGTTTCAAAACAATCGTTCCTTTTACGAAGCTAACCCTCTACTGGCGGCATATCGGCAGTCTACAAAGGATCTGAACGGGATGGATTTATGACAGTGGAGTGGGGTGAGGTGTTTGAATTTTGTGTCATGTACTGGGATAGGCTGTTGGCTTCAAAGTGTGTGTGATCATTTAATACATTTTCCCTATCTGTTGCGTAGTGTTTGTAGATTTCATATTTTTCTAAGGTTGTTAGTTTTTTAATGTGTTCTTCGAAACGTGTATTGAATGACCAGCCGAGTTTGGGCGATATAGTAATCGCAACAAATAACTAGTAACGATTGTTACCAATTACTATATCGGCCAAACCGACTAAGACACTTTATAGTTCCTGTAAATGTATGAAACGATGCTACTCACCAGTGGTTGGAGATAACTCAGTAGGAGGACCAGATTAACTTAAACCCAAGTACTTTGGTGACTCAAACAGCTTGCACTGAGACAAAGACGCTTCTTACTTCCTGTAAATGTATGAAACTATGCACTCACTAGTACTTGGAGATAACTCAGTAGGAGGACCGGATGAACTTAAACCCAAATACTGTGGTGACTCAAACGGCTTATACTGGGACAAAGACGCTTCATAGATACTGTAAATGTATGAAACGATGCTACTCACCAGTAGTTAGAGATAACTCAGTAGGAGGACCAGATCAACTTAAACCCAAGTACTTTGGTGACTCAAACAGCTTACACTGGGACAAAGACAATTCCTAGTTACTGTATATGTATGAAACTATGCTATTTACCAGTGGTTGGAGATAACTCAGTAGGAGGACCAGATCAACCTAAACTCAAGTACTTCGGTGACTCAAACGGCTTATACTGGGACAAAGACGCTTCATAGTTCCTGTAAATATATGAAACCATGCTACTTACCAGTAGTTGGAGATAACTCAGTAGGGGGACCAGATCAACTTAAAAGCAAGTACTTTGATGACTCAAACAGCTTACACGGGGACAAAGACGCTTCATAGTTCCTGTAAATGTATGAAATGATGCTACTCACCTAGTGGTTGGAGATAACTCAGTAGGAGGACCAGATCAACTTAAATCCAAGTACTTTAGTGACTCAAACAGCTTACACTGGGACAAAGAAATTTTATAGTTCCTGTAAATGTATGAAACGATGCTACTCACCAGTGGTTGGAGATAACTCAGTAGGAGGACCAGATCAACTTAAACCCAAACACTTTGGCGACTCAAACAGATTACACTGGGACTAAGACGCTTCATAGTTCCTATAAATGTATGAAACGATGCTACTCACCAGTGGTTGGAGATAACTCAGTAGGAGGAACAGATCAACTTAAAACCCAATTACTTTGGTGACTCAAACAGCTTACACTGGGACAAAGAAACTTTATAGATCCTGTAAATGTATGAAACGATGCTACTCACCAGTAGTTGGAGATAACTCAGTAGGAGGACCAGATCAGCTTAAACCAAAGTACTTTGGTGACTCAAACAACTTTCACTGGGACAGAGACGCTTCATAGTTCCTGTAAATGTATGAAACGATGCTACTCACCAGTAGTTGGAGATAACTTAGTAGGAGGACCAGATCAATTTAAACCCAAGTACTTTGGTGACTCAAACGGCTTATACTGGGACAAAGACGCTTCGTAGTTTCTGTAAATGAATGAAACGATGCTACTCACCAGTGGTTGGAGATAACTCAGTAGGAGGAACAGATCAACTTAAACCCAAGTACTTTGGTGACTCAAACGGCTTATACTGGGACAAAGACGCTTCGTAGTTTCTGTAAATGAATGAAACGATGCTACTCACCAGTGGTTGGAGATAACTCAGTAGGAGGACCAGATCAGCTTAAACCAAAGTACTTTGGTGACTCAAACAACTTTCACTGGGACAGAGACGCTTTATAGTTCCTGTAAATGTATGAAACGATGCTACTCACCAGTAGTTGGAGATAACTTAGTAGGAGGACCAGATCAACTTAAACCCAAGTACTTTGGTGACTCAAACGGCTTATACTGGGACCAAGACGCTTCGTAGTTTCTGTAAATGAATGAAACTATGCTACTTACCAGTGGTTGGAGATAACTCAGTAGGGGGACCAGATCAACTTAAACCCAAGTACTTTGATGACTCAAACGGCTTATACTGGGACAAAGACGCTTCATAGTTCCTGTAAATGTATGAAACGTTGCTACTCACCTAGTGGTTGGAGATAACTCAGTAGGAGGACCAGATCAACTTAAACCCAAGTACTTTGGTGACTCAACCGGCTTATACTGGGACAAAGACGCATTATAGTTCCTGTAAATGAATGAAACTATGCTACTTACCAGTGGTTGGAGATAACTCAGTAGGAGGACCAGATTAACCTAAACCCAAGTACTTTGGTGACTCAAACGTCTTTTTCTGGGACAAAGACGCATCATAGTTCCTGTAAATGTATGAAACCATGCTAATTACCAGTAGTTGGAGATAACTCAGTAGGGGGACCAGATCAACTTAAACCCAAGTACTTTAATGACTCAAACAGCTTACACGGGGACAAAGACGCTTCATAGTTCCTGTAAATGTATGAAACGATGCTACACACCAGTGGTTGGAGATAACTCAGTAAGGGGACCAGATCAACTTAAACCCAAGTACTTTGATGACTCAAACAGCTTGCACTGAGACAAAGACGCTTCCTAGTTACTGTAAATGTATGAAACTATGCTACTCACCAGTAGTTGGAGATAACTCAGTAGGAGGACCAGATCAACTTAAACCCAAGTACTTTGGTGACTCAAACGGCTTATACCCAGACAAAGACGATTCATAGTTCCTATAAATGTATGAAACGTTGCTACTCACCAGTAGTTGGAGATAACTCAGTAGGGGGACCAGATCAACTTAAACCCAAGTACTTTAATGACTCAAACAGCTTACACGGGGACAAAGACGCTTCATAGTTCCTGTAAATGTATGAAACGATGCTACACACCAGTGGTTGGAGATAACTCAGTAAGGGGACCAGATCAACTTAAACCCAAGTACTTTGATGACTCAAACAGCTTGCACTGAGACAAAGACGCTTCCTAGTTACTGTAAATGTATGAAACTATGCTACTCACCAGTAGTTGGAGATAACTCAGTAGGAGGACCAGATCAACTTAAACTTAAGTACTTTGGTGACTCAAACGGCTTATACCCAGACAAAGACGCTTCATAGTTCCTGTAAATGTATGAAACGTTGCTACTCACCAGTAGTTGGAGATAACTCAGTAGGAGGACCAGATCAACTTGAACCCAAGTACTTTGGCGACTCAAACCGCTGTCACTGGGACAAGCACGTTTATATTCTCTGTAACTGTTTTGGCAGATGCTACTCACCAGTAGTTGGAGTTACTCAGTAGTAAGTCCAAATACACTACATCGCAATCACCTATGTGACTCAAATAGCTTACACTAAGATATAGACGTTTCATATTCCCTGTAACAGCATGAAACGATTCTAATCACGCATAGGGGGGGCATTTCAGTAGTACGTCGAGATACAATAAATCGCAATTACTTTGTGTCTCAACAGCTTACACTGACACAAAGACGCTTCATAGTTACTGTAAATGTATGAAACGATGCTACTCACCAGTAGTTGGAAGTAACTCAGTAGCAAGTCCAGTTACACTAAAACGCAAATACCTTTGTGACTCAAACAGCTTACACAAGGACGTTGACTTTTCATAGTCCATATAACAGTATGAAACGATGCTACTCACAAATAAAGGGAGGCAATTCAGTAGTAATTACAGATACAATACATCGAATTTATTTTTTGACTCAAACAGCTTTCACTGGGACAAAAAGTTTTAAAGTCTCTGCAACGGCATGAGACGATGCTACTCACTTATAGTGTTACGTAACTTAGTAGTAGGTCCATTAAAACGCAGTTAATGTTGTAACGCAAACAGCTTACACTGGGACAAACACGTTTCTTAGTCTCTGTAACTGTATAAACAGATGCTACTTATCAGTAGCTGGAGGTAACTCAGTAGTAAGACCAGATACGCTAAATTGCAATTACCTTTGTGACTCATACAGCTTACAATGAATTTTCATAGTTCCTGTATCTGTATAAAACGATGCTACTCACGAATATTTGTAGGTAACTCAGTAGTAAGTCCAGATACACTAAATCGCAATTACCTTTGTGACTCATACAGCTTACAATGAAGTTTCATAGATCCTGTATCTGTATAAAACGATGCTACTCAAAATATTTGGAGGTAACTCAGTAGTAAGTCCAGATACACTAAATAGCAATTACCTTTGTGACTCATACAGCTACAATAAAGTGTCATAGTTCCTGTATCTGTATAAAACGATGCTACTCAAAATATTTGGAGGTAACTCAGTAGTAAGTCCAGATACACTAAATAGCAATTACCTTTGTGACTCATACAGCTACAATAAAGTGTCATAGTTCCTGTATCTGTATAAAACGATGCTACTCACGAATATTTGGAGGTAACTCAGTAGTAAGTCCAGATACACTATATCGCAATTACCTTTGTGACTCATACGGCATACAATGATGTTTCATAGTTCCTGTATCTGTATAAAACGATGCTACTCACGAATATTTGGAGGTAACTAAGTAGAAGGTTCAGCAACACTATATCGCAAATACGTTCGTTACTCAAACAGGTTACACTGGGACAAAGACGTTTCATAGTCTCCGCCAATGCAATGAAACTATGCTACTCACCAGTAGTTGGAAGTAACTCAGTAGTAAGTCCAGTGACACAAAATTGCAATTACGTTAGTGACTCAAACTACTAATACTGAGTCAAAGTATTTTCATAGTCCCTGTAACTGTATGAAACGATGCTACTCACCATTAGTTGGAGGTATCGCCGTTGTAGGTCCAGTGAAATCAAAACGCAAGTACTATAGTGTCTTGAAGAGCATACACTGGACAAAGAAGTTTCATAGTCTCTGTATCTACATGGAAATCGTGTGAGACAAATGCGCCAGTTGTAGATGGTCTACCCGCTCAGATAGCCCTCTAAGTTTAAAGGATAGGCTTGTCAGAAGATCGTGGGAGTCAAATGCGTAAGTTATGGTGGTTCTAACCGTTCAGATAGACCTCTAAGGTTAAAGAATAGACTGATTAGAAGATAGTGTGAGACAAGAGTGCAAGTTGTGGAAGTTATAACCGTTCCAATAGACCTCTAAGTTTAAAGGATAGGCTTGTCAGAAGATCGTGGGAGTCAAATGCGTAAGTTATGGTGGTTCTAACCGTTCAGATAGACCTCTAAGGTTAAAGGATAGACTGATTAGAAGATAGCGTGAGACAAGTGTGCAAGTTGTGGAAGGTATAACCGTTCCAATAGACCTCTAAGTTTAAAGGATAGGCTTGTCAGAAGATCGTGGGAGTGAAATGCGTAAGTTATGGTGGTTCTAACCGTTCAGATAGACCTCTAAGGTTAAAGGATAGACTGATTAGAAGATAGCGTGAGACAAGTGAGCAAGTTGTGGAAGGTATAACCGTTCCAATAGACCTCTAAGTTTAAAGGATAGGCTTGTCAGAAGATCGTGGGAGTCAAATACGTAAGTTATGGTGGTTCTAACAGTTCAGATAGACCTTTAAGGTTAAAGGATAGGCTGATTAGAAAATAGTGTGAGACTAGTGTGCAAGTTGTGGAAGGTATAACCGTTCCAATAGACCTCTAAGTTTAAAGGATAGGCTTGTCAGAAGATTGTGGGAGTCAAATGCGTAGGTTATGGTGGTTCTAACCTTTCAGATAGACCTCTAAGGTTAAAGGATAGACTGATTAGAAGAAGGTGTGAGACAAGTGTGCAAGTTGTGGAAGGTATAACCGTTCCAATAGACCTCTAAGTTTAAAAGATAGGCTTGTCAGAAGATCGTGGGAGTCAAATGCGTAAGTTATGGTGGTTTTAACCGTTCAGATAGACCTCTAAGTTTAAAGGATAGTCTTGTCAGAAGATCGTGGGTGTCAAATGCGTAAGTTATGGTGGTTCTAACCGTTCAGATAGACCTCTAAGTTTAAAGGATAGACTGATTAGAAGATAGTGGGAGACAAGTGTGCAAGTTGTGGAAGGTAAAACCGTTCCAATAGACCTCTACGTTTAATAGGCTTGTCAGAAGATCGTGGGAGTCAAATGCGTAAGTTATGGTGGTTTTAACCGTTCAGATAGACCTCTAAGTTTAAAGGATAGTCTTGTCAGAAGATCGTGGGAGTCAAATGCGTAAGTTATGGTGGTTCTAACCGTTCAGATAGACCTCTAAATTTAAAGGATAGGCTTGTCAGAAGATCGTGGGAGTCAAATGTTTAAGTTATGGTGGTTCTAACCGTTCAGATAGACCTCTAAGGTCAAAGGATAGACTGATTAGAAGATAGTGTGAGACAAGTGTGCAGGTTGTAGAAGGTCTAACCGTTCAGATAAAGCTTTAAGCTTAAAGTATAGGTTTGTTAGGCGATAGTAGGAGACAAATGCGCAGGTTGTAGAAGGTCTAACCGCTCAGATAGACCTATAAGTTTAAAGAATAGGCTTGTTAGAAGGTAGTGGGAGACAAATGCATACGTTATAGAGGGTCTAACCGTTTAGATAGACCTATGAAGTTAAAGGATAGGTTTGTTAGAAGACATTGGGAGTAAAATTTGCATGTTGTGCATGTTCTAACCGTTCGCATATACCTCTAAAGTGAAAGCATAGGCTTGGCAGAAGATCGTGGGAGACAAATGCGCAAGTTGTAGTGGGTCTAACGTTTCAGCTAAAGCTTTAAGCTTAAAGTATAGGTTTGTTAGAAGATAGTGGGAGACAAATGCGCATGTTGTAGTGGGTCTAACCTTTCAGATAAAGCTTTAAGCTTAAAGTATAGGTTTGTTAGAAGATAGTGGGAGACAAATGCGCAAGTTTTAATGGGTCTAACCTTTCAGATAAAGCTTTAAGCTTAAAGTATAGGTTTGTTAGAAGATAGTGGGAGACAAATGCGCAAGTTGTAGTGGGTCTAACCTTTCAGATAAAGCTTTAAGTTTAAAGTATAGGTTTGTTAGAAGATAGTGGGAGACAAATGCGCAAGTTGTAGTGGGTCTAACCTTTCAGATAAAGCTTTAAGCTTAAAGTATAGGTTTGTTAGAAGATAGTGGGAGACAAATGCGCAAGTTGTAGTGGGTCTAACCTTTCAGATAAAGCTTTAAGCTTAAAGTATAGGTTTGTTAGAAGATAGTGGGAGACAAGTGTGCAAGTTGTAGAAGGTCTAACCGTTCATGTAGAATTGTAACGTTAAATGATAGGCTTGCTAGAGGATTGGGGGAGACAATTATGCATGCTGGGTGGAAACACGTAACTTACAATCTGTTTCTTCATTTCAAATATTGAATTTCGATTTTTGGTCCGTAGGGACTGAGGCAAAAGACGTCATATCATCAATTTACTTTTTAAATCATTGAGCTTGGTTATAATACACTCGTCCGACCAGTGACAGTAGAGTTGTCTTCCTTTCGTCCAACAAATCTCCGTGTAAGATATACAGGAAAATCGTGTGCTGAGTGCTAGGCATACGCTAGGCAGAAAGGCAACTCTTTTTTGTTTTATCGTCAAGATGCCTTTAAAAGTTCTTTGAAGCTATGATCACCAGGTAAGAGACAAGCTTACTCGGCCGTAAAGGTTCAGACAGGTGCGGTTTTATTTGATTTGGGGTTGGAAGAAGGAGAATAATTTCCAAAGGGAAGTAGTACAGAAGCGTCATATGTTCGTGTAAAATGGTTACGTTATATGGGTCACAAGTTAAGCACACGTGTATCGTGAACCGCTCAAATGCCAGATTGAACGGTATTTGTTACGCAAACGTTCCGGTATTATATGTTTCATACATTTTTGTCGGTGAAATTATCATAAATTATTTTAAAACATATTTGAGATATTCATTATGTTTTTATTCGTTTTATAATTTTATTTGTGATGCTTAAAGAGTCAGAATTCTTTGACAATTGTAAAACATATTGATATTATCTCTGGAGAAAGCGATTATTTAAGGATATATTATTATATTCAAATATGGATAACTGTATAATATTTTTTAATTACTTCTATTAGTTCACACTCTCACTTTATGGTTTTTAAAATAATAATTCGTGAATTAATTTTAATAATGAATTATTTTGTTTTCATAATGAACCTATTGGCAAGATATGCATTTGCCCTATATGTTATTTCTTCCCAATTGGCCTAACATAATTGATATCATATGATTTCAAAAAACACCTGATTTTATGTTATAGGTTATGTAGTAGAACAGCTGTTTCAACGCTTACGCTGTGGTACTTTATGTATATTCATTGTAATTATTTAATAAAAAGTAACTAAATTAAGGGGTTTCTTTGTTGGCCTAAGGACGAATTGCCTTTAAAATTAGTCTTTATATTTAAGATGCTTGATGTAATCATCTTGAACTCACTGATTAAACTAATTTTAAAAATACTTAACTAAGTGAATACGTAATTGCTTATTTGCTGACGCGTTTCAAAACAATCGTTCCTTTTACGAAGCTAACCCTCTACTGGCGGCATATCGGCAGTCTACAAAGGATCTGAACGGGATGGATTTATGACAGTGGAGTGGGGTGAGGTGTTTGAATTTTGTGTCATGTACTGGGATAGGCTGTTGGCTTCAAAGTGTGTGTGATCATTTAATACATTTTCCCTATCTGTTGCGTAGTGTTTGTAGATTTCATATTTTTCTAAGGTTGTTAGTTTTTTTAATGTGTTCTTCGAAACGTGTATAGAATGACCAGCCGGTTTGGGCGATGTAATAATCGGGACAAATAACTAGTAACGATTGTCACTAATTATTACATCGCTCAAACCGACTAAGACACTTTATAGTTCCTGTAAATGTATGAAACGATGCTACTCACCAGTGGTTGGAGATAACTCAGTAGGAGGACCAGATCAACTTAAACCCAAGTACTTTGATGACTCAAAAAGCTTACTCTGGGACAAAGACGCTTCCTAGTTACTGTAAATGTATGAAACTATGCTACATACCACTGGTTGGAGATAACTCAGTAGGAGGACCATATCAACTTAAACCCAAGTACGTTGGTGACTCAAACAGCTTGCACTGAGACAAAGACGCTTCTTAGTTCCTGTAAATGTATGTAACTATGCACTCACTAATACTTCGAGATAACTCAGTAGGAGGACCAGATGAACTTAAACCCAAGTACTGTGGTGACTCAAACGGCTTATACTGGGACAAAGACGCTTCATAGTTACTGTAAATGTATGAAACGATGCTACTCACCAGTAGATGGAGATAACTCAGTAGGAGGACCAGATCAACTTAAACCCAAGTACTTTGATGACTCAAAAAGCTTACACTGGGACAAAGACGCTTCCTAGTTACTGTAAATGTATGAAACTATGCTACTTACCAGTGGTTGGAGATAACTCAGTAGCAGAACCAGATCAACTTAAACCCAAGTACTTTGGCGGCTCAAACAGATTACACTGGGACTAAGACACTTTATAGTTCCTGTAAATGTATGAAACTATGCACTCACTAGTACTTGGAGATAACTCAGTAGGAGGACCGGATGAACTTAAACCCAAGTACTTTGGTGACTCAAACGGCTTATACTGGGACAAAAACGTTTCATAGTTACTGTAAATGTATGAAACGATGCTACTCACCAGTAGTTGGAGATAACTCAGTAGGAGGACCAGATCAACTTAAGCCCAAGTACTTTGGTGACTCAAACAGCTTGCACTGAGACAAAGACGCTTCTTAGTTCCTGTAAATGTATGTAACTATGCACTCACTAATACTTGGAGATAACTCAGTAGGAGGACCGGATGAACTTAAACCCAAGTACTGTGGTGACTCAAACGGCTTATACTGGGACAAAGACGCTTCATAGTTACTGTAAATGTATAAAACGATGCTACTCACCAGTAGTTGGAGATAACTCATTAGGAGGACCAGTTCAACTTAAACCCAAGAAGTTTGGTGACTCAAACAGCTTACACTGGGACAAAGACGCTTCATAGTTCCTGTAAATATATGAAACGATGCTACTCACCAGTGGTTGGAGAAAACTCAGTAGGAAGAACAGATCAACTTAAACCCAAGTACATTGGTGACTCAAACAGCTTACACTGGGACAAAGAAACTTTATAGTTCCTGTAAATGTATGAAACGATGTTACTCACCAGTAGTTGGAGATAACTCAGTAGGAGGACCAGATCAACTTAAACCAAAGTATTTTGGTGACTCAAACAACTTTCACTGGGACAGAGACGCTTTATAGTTCCTGTGAATGTATGAAACGATGCTACTCACCAGTAGTTGGAGATAACTCAGTAGGAATACCAGATCAACGTAAACCCAAGTACTTTGGTCACTCAAACGGCTTACACAGGGACAAAGACGCTTCATAGTTCCTGTAAATGTATGAAACCATGCTACCTACCAGTAGTTGGAGATAACTCAGTAAGGGGACCAGATCAACTTAAACCCAAGTACTTTGATGACTCAAACAGCTTACACAGGGACAAAGACGCTTCATAGTTCCTGTAAATGTATGAAAGGATGCTACTCACCTAGTGGTTGGAGATAACTCAGTAGGAGGACCAGATTAACTTAAACCCAAGTACTTTGGCGACTCAAACAGATTACACTGGGAATAAGACACTTTGTAGTTCCTGTAAATGTATGACACGATGCTACTCTGCAGTAGTTGGAGATAACTCTGTAGGAGGACCAGATCAACTTAAATCCAAGTACTTTGGTGATTCAAACAGCTTACACTGGGACAAAGAAATTTTATAGTTCCTGAAAATGTATGAGACGATGCTACTCACCAGTGGTTGGAGATAACTCAGTAGGAGGACCAGATCAACTTAAACCCAAATACTTTGGCGACTCAAACAGATTACACTGGGACTAAGACACTTTATAGTTCCTGTAAATGTATGAAACGATGCTACTCTCCAGTAGTTGGAGATAACTCAGTAGGAGGACCAGATCAACTTAAACCCAAGTACCTTTGCGACTCAAACAGATTACACTGGGACTAAGACACTTTATAGTTCCTGTAAATGTATGAAACGATGCTACTCACCAGTGGTTGGAGATAACTCAGTAGGAGGACCAGATTAACTTAAACCCAAGTACTTTGGCGACTCAAACAGATTACACTGGGAATAAGACACTTTGTAGTTCCTGTAAATGTATGAAACGATGCTACTCACCAGTAGTTGGAGATAACTCAGTAGGAGGACCAGTTCAACCTAAACCCAAGAACTTTGGTGACTCAAACAGCTTACACTAGGACAAAGACGCTTCATAGTTCCTGTAAATGTATGAAACGATGCTACTCACCAGTAGTTGGAGATAACTTAGTAGGAGGACCAGATCAACTTAAACCCAAGTACTTTGGTGACTCAAACGGCTTATACTGGGACAAAGACGCTTCAGAGTTCCTGTAAATGTATGAAACCATGCTACTTACCAGTAGTTGGAGATAACTCAGTAGGGGGACCAGATCAACTTAAACCCATGTACTTTGATGACTCAAACAGCTTACACGGGGACAAAGACGCTTCATAGTTCCTATAAATGTATGAAACGTTGCTACTCACCTAGTGGTTGGAGATAACTCAGTAGGAGGACTAGATCAACATAAACCCAAGTACTTTGGTGATTCAAACAGGTTACACTGGGACAAAGAAACTTTATAGTTCCTGTAAATGTAAGAAACGATGCTACTCACCAGTAGTTGGAGATAACTCAGTAGGAGGACCAGATCAACTTAAACCCAAGTACTTTGGTGACTCAAACAGCTTACACTGGGACAAAGAAACTTTATAGTTCCTGTAAATGTATGAAACGATGCTACTCACCAGTAGTTGGAGATAACTCAGTAGGAGACCCAGATCAAATTAAACCCAAGTACTTTGGTGACTCAAACAGCTTACACTGGGACAAGGAAACTTTATAGTTACTGTAAATGTATGAAACGATGCCACTCACCAGTAGTTGGAGATAACTCAGTAGGAGGACCAGATCAACTTAAACTAAAGTACTTTGTTGACTCAAACAACTTTCACTGGGACAGAGACGCTTTATAGTTCCTGTAAATGTATGAAAGGATGCTACTCACCAGTAGTTGGAGATTACTCAGTAGGAGGACCAGATCAACCTAAACCCAAGTACTTTGGTGCCTCAAACGGCTTTTACTGGGACAAAGACGCTTCATAATTCCTGTAAATGTATGAAACCATGCTACTTACCAGTAGTTGGAGATAACTCAGTAGAGGGACCAGATCAACTTAAACCCAAGTACTTTGATGACACAAACAGCTTACACGGGGACAAAGACGCTTCATAGTTCCTGTAAATGTATGAAACGATGCTACTCACCAGTGGTTGGAGATAATTCAGTAGGGGGACCAGATCAACTTAAACCCAAGTACTTTGATGACTCAAACAGCTTGCACTGAGACATAGACGCTTCCTAGTTACTGTAAATGTATGAAACTATGCTACTCACCAGTAGTTGGAGATAACTCAGTAGGAGGACCAGATCAACTTAAACCCAAGTACTTTGGTGACTCAAACGGCTTATACCCGGACAAAGACGCTTCATAGTTCCTGTAAATGTATGAAACGTTGCTACTCACCAGTAGTTGGAGATAACTCAGTAGGAGGACCAGATCAATTTAAACCCAAGTACTTTGATGACTCAAACAGCTTGCACTGAGACAAAGACGCTTCCTAGTTACTATAAATGTATAAAACTATGCTACTCACCAGTAGTTGGAGATAACTCAGTAGGAGGACCAGATCAACTTAAACCAAAGTACTTTGGTGACTCAAACAATTTTCACTGGGACAGAGACGCTTTGTAGTTCCTGTAAAAGTATGAAACGTTGTTACTCACCAGTAGTTGGAGATAACTCAGTAGGAGGTCCAGATCTACTTGAACCCAAGTACTTTGGCGACTCAAACCGCTTTCACTGGGACAAGCACGTTTAAATTCTCTGTAACTGTATTGGCAGATGCTACTCACCAGTAGTTGGAGTTACTCAGTAGTAAGTCCAAATACACTAAATCGCAATTACCTATGTGACTAAACAGCTTACACTAAGACATAGACGTTTCATTATCCCTGTAACAGCATGAAACGATGCTAATCACGCATAGGGGGAGGCAATTCAGTAGTAATTCGAGATACAATAAATCGCAATTACTTTGTGTCTCAACAGCTCACACTGAGACAAAGACGCTTCATAGTTACTGTAAATGTATGAAACGATGCTACTCACCAGTAGTTGGAAGTAACTCAGTAGCAAGTCCAGATACACTAAAACGCAAATACCTTTGTGACTCAAACAGCTTACACAAGGACATTGACTTTTCATAGTCCATATAACAGTATGAAACGATGCTACTCACAAATAAGGGGAGGCAATTCAGTAGTAATTACAGATACAATAAATGGAACTTATTTTTTGACTCAAACAGCTTTCACTGGGACAAAGAGTCTCTGCAACGGCATGAGACGATGCTACTCACTTATAGTGTTACGTAACTTAGTAGTAGGTCCAGTTACATTAAAACGCAGTTACTGTTGTAACGCAAACAGCTTACACTGGGACAAACACGTTAGTTAGTCTCTGTAACTGTATAAACAGATGCTACTTTTCAGTAGCTAGAGGTAACTCAGTAGTAAGTCCAGATACACTAAATCGAATTTATCTTTGTGACTCATACAGCTTACAATGAAGTTTCATAGTTCCTGTATCTGTATAAAACGATGCTACTCACGAATATTTGGAGGTAACTCAGTAGTAAATGCAGATACACTAAATCGCAATTCCCTTTGTGACTCATACAGCTTACAATGAAGTTTCATAGTTCCTGTATCTGTATAAAACGATGCTACTCAAAATATTTGGAGGTGACTCAGTAGTAAGTCCAGATACACTAAATCGCAATTATCTTTGTGACTCTTACAGCTTATAATGAAGTTTCATAGTTCCTGTATCTGTATAAAACGATGCTACTCACGAATATTTGGAGGTAACTCAGTAGTAAGTCCAGATACAATAAATCGCAATTACCTTTATGACTCATACAGCTTACAATGAAGTTTCATAGTTCCTGTATCTGTATAAAACGATGCTACTCACGAATATTTGGAGGTAACTCAGTAGTAAGTCCAGATACACTAAATCGCAATTACCTTTGTGACTTATACAGCTTACAATGAAGTTTCATAGTTGCTGTATCTGTATAAAACGATGCTACTCACGAATATTTGGAGGTAACTTAGTAGTAAGTCCAGATACACTAAATCGCAATTACCTTTGTGACTTATACAGCTTACAATGAAGTTTCATAGTTCCTGTATCTGTATAAAACGATGCTACTCACGAATATTTGGAGGTAACTCAGTAGTAAGTCCAGATACACTAAATCGCAATTACCTTTGTGACTCATACAGCTTACAATGAGGCTTCATAGTTCCTGTATCTGTATAAAATGATGCTACTCAAAATATTTGGAGGTAACTCAGTATTAAGTCCAGATACATTAAATCGCAATTACCTTTGTGACTCATACAGCTACAATGAAGTTTCATAGTTCCTGTATCTGTATAAAACGATGCTACTCACGAATATTTGGAGGTAACTCAGTAGTAAGTCCAGATACACTAAATCGCAATTACCTTTTTGACTCATACAGCTACAATGAAGTTTCATAGTTTCTGTATCTGTATAAAACGATGCTATTCAAAATATTTGGAGGTAACTCAGTAGTAAGTCCAGATACACTAAATCTAAATTACCTTTGTGACTCATACAGCTACAATAAAGTTTCATAGTTCCTGTATCTGTATAAAACGATGCTACTCACGAATAATTGGAAGTAATTCAGTAGTAAGTCCAGATACACTAAATCTAAATTACCTTTGTGACTCATACAGCTACAATAAAGTTTCATAGTTCCTGTATCTGTATAAAACGATGCTACTCAAAATATTTGGAGGTAACTCAGTAGTAAGTCCAGATACACTAAATCGCAATTACCTTTGTGACTCATACAGCTTACAATGAGGCTTCATAGTTTGTATCTGTATAAAATGATGCTACTCTAAATATTTGGAGGTAACTCAGTAGTAAGTCCAGATACATTAAATCGCAATTACCTTTGTGACTCATACAGCTACAATGAAGTTTCATAGTTCCTGTATCTGTATAAAACGATGCTAGTCATGAATATTTGGAGGTAACTCAGTAGTAAATCCAGATACACTAAATCGGAATTACCTTTGTGACTCATACAGCTACAATGAAGTTTCATAGTTCCTGTATCTGTATAAAACGATGCTATTCAAAATATTTGGAGGTAACTCAGTAGTAAGTCCAATGACAGAAAATCGCAATTACGTTAGTGACTCAAACTACTAATACTGAGTCAAAGTATTTTCATAGTCACTGTAACTGTTTGAAACAATGCTACTCACCATATGTTGGAGGTATCCCAGTTGTAGGTCCTGTGAAATCAAAACGCAAGTACTATAGTGACTTGAAGAGCATACACTGGACAAAGAAGTTTCATAGTCTCTGTATCAACATGGAAATCGTGTGAGAAAAATGCGACAGTTGTAGAAGGTCTACCCGCTCAGATAGACCTCTAGGTTTGAAGGATAGGCTTGTCAGAAGATCGTGGGAGTCAAATGCGTAAGTTATGGTGGTTCTAACCGTTCAGATAGACCTCTAAGGTTAAAGGATAGACTGATTAGAAGATAGCGTGAGAAAAGTGTGCACGTTGTGGAAGGTATAACCGTTCCAATAGACCTCTAAGTTTAAAGGATAGGCTTGTCAGAAGATCGTGGGAGACAAATGTGCAAGTTGTGGAAGGTATAACCGTTCCAATAGACCTCTAAGTTTAAAGGATAGGCTTGTCAGAAGATCGTGGGAGACACGTGTGCACGTTGTGGAAGGTATAACCGTTCCAATAGACCTCTAAGTTTAAAGGATAGGCTTGTCAGAAGATCGTGGGAGACAAGTGTGCACGTTGTGGAAGGTATAACCGTTCCAATAGACCTCTAAGTTTAAAGGATAGGCTTGTCAGAAGATCGTGGGAGACAAGTATGCAAGTTGTGGAAGGTATAACCGTTCCAATAGACCTCTAAGTTTAAAGAATAGGCTTGTCAGAAGATTATGGGAGACAAGTGTGCAAGTTGTGGAAGGTATAACCGTTCCAATAGACCTCTAAGTTTAAAGGATAGGCTTGTCAGAAGATCGTGGAAGTCAAATGCGTAACCTATGGCGGTTTTAACCGTTCAGATAGAAATTTAAGTTTAAAGGATAGGCTTGTCAGAAGATCGTGGGAGTCAAATGCGTAAGTTATGGTGGTACTAACCTTTCAGATAGACCTCTAAGGTTAAAGGATAGACTGATTAGAAGATAGTGTGGGACAAGTGTGCAAGTTGTGGAAGGTATACCCGTTCCAATAGACCTCTAAGTTTAAAGGATAGGCTTGTCAGAAGATCGTGGGATTTAAATGCGTAAGTTATGGTGGTTCTAACCGTTCAGCTAGAACTCTAAGGTTAAAGGATAGACTGATTAGAAGATAGTGGGAGCCACGTGTGCAAGTTGTGGAAGGTATAACCGTTCTAATAGACCTCTAAGTTTAAAGGATAGGCTAGTCAGAAGATCGTGGGAGTCAAATGCGAAAGTTATGGTGGTTCTAACCGTTCAGATAGACCTCTAAGTTTAAAGGATAGGCTTGTCAGAAGATCGTGGGAGTCAAATGCGTAAGTTATGGTGGTTCTAACCGTTCAGATAGTCCTCTAAGTTTAAAGGATAGGCTTGTCAGAAGATCGTGGGAGTCAAATGCGTAAGTTATGGTGGTTCTAACCGTTCAGATAGACCTCTAAGTTTAAAGGATAGGCTTGTCAGAAGATCGTGGGAGTGAAATGCGTAAGTTATGGTGGTTCTGACCGTTCAGATAGACCTCTAAAGGTAAAGGATAGACTGATTAGAAGATAGTGTGAGACAAGTGGCAAGTTGTGGAATGTATAACCGTTCCAATAGACCTCTAAGTTTAAAGGATAGGTTGTCAGAAGATCGTGGGAGTCAAATGCGTAAGTTATGGTGGTTCTAACCGTTCAGATAGACCTCTAAGTTTAAATGATAGACTGATTAGAAGATAGCGTGAGACAAGTGTGCAGTTTGTGGAAGGTATAACCGTTCCAATAGACCTCTAAGTTTAAAAGATAGGCTTGTCAGAAGATCGTGGGATTCAAATGTGTAAGTTATGGTGGTTCTAACCTTTCAGATAGACCTCTAAGGTTAAAGAATAGAGTGATTAGAAGATAGCGTGAGACAAGTGTGCATGTTGTGGAAGGTATAACCGTTTCAATAAACCTCTAAGTTTAAAGAATAGGCTTGTCAGAAGAACGTGGGAGTCAAATGCGTAAGTTATGGTGGTTCTAACCGTTCAGATAGACCTCTAAGGTTAAAGGATAGACTGATTAGAAGATTGTGGGAGACAAGGGTGCAAGTTGTGGAAGGTATAACCGTTCCAATAGACCTCTAAGTTTAAAAGATAGGCTTGTCAGAAGATCGTGGGAGTCAAATGCGTAAGTTATGGTGGTTCTAACCGTTCAGATAGACCTCTAAGGTAAAGGATAGACTGATTAGAAGATAGTGGGAGACAAGTGTGCAAGTTGTGGAAGGTATAACCGTTCCAATAGACCTCTAAGTTTAAAGGATAGGCTTGTCAAAAGATCGTGGGAGTCAAATGCGTACGTTATGGTGGTTCTAACCGTTCAGATAGACCTCTAAGTTTAAAGGATAGGCTTGTCAGAAGATCGTGGGAGTCAAATGCGTAAGTTATGGTGGTACTAACCTTTCAGATAGACCTCTAAGGTTAAAGGATAGACTGATTAGAAGATAGTGTGGGACAAGTGTGCAAGTTGTGGAAGGTATAACCGTTCCAATAGACCTCTAAGTTTAAAGGATAGGCTTGTCAGAAGATCGTGGGATTTAAATGCGTAAGTTATGGTGGTTCTAACCGTTCAGCTAGACCTCTAAGGTTAAAGGATAGACTGATTAGAAGATAGTGGGAGACAAGTGTGCAAGTTGTGGAAGGTATCACCGTTCTAATAGACCTCTAAGTTTAAAGAATAGGCTTGTCAGAAGATCGTGGGAGTCAAATGCGTAAGTTATGGTGGTTCTAACCGTTCAGATAGACCTCTAAGTTTAAAGGATAGGCTTGTCAGAAGATCGTGGGAGTCAAATGCGTAAGTTATGGTGGTTCTAACCGTTCAGATAGACCTCTAAGTTTAAAGGATAGGCTTGTCAGAAGATCGCGGGAGTCAAATGCGTAAGTTATGGTGGTTCTAACCGTTTAGATAGACCTCTAAGTTTAAAGGATAGACTGATTAGAAGATAGTGGGAGACAAGTGTGCAAGTTGTGGAAGGTATAACCGTTCCAATAGACCTCTAAGTTTAAAGGATAGGCTTGTCAGAAGATCGTGGGAGTCAAATGCGTACGTTATAGTGGTTCTAACCGTTCAGATAGACCTCTACGTTTAAAGGATAGGCTGATTAGAAGATAGTGGGAGACAAGTGTGCAAGTTGTGGAAGGTATAACCGTTCCAATAGACCTCTAAGGATAAAGGATAGGCTTGTCAGAAGATCGTGGGAGTCAAATGCGTAAGTTATGGTGGTTCTAACCGTTCAGATAGACCTCTAAGGTTAAAGGATAGATTGATTAGAAGATAGTGGGAGAGAAGTGTGCAAGTTGTGGAAGGTATAACCGTTCCAATAGACCTCTAAGTTTAAAGGATAGGCTTGTCAGAAGATCGTGGAAGTCAAATGCGTAAGTTATGGCGGTTTTAACCGTTCAGATAGACCTTTAAGATTAAAGGATAGGCTTGTCAGAAGATCGCGGGAGTCAAATGCGTATGTTATGGTGGTTCTAACCGTTCAGATAGACCTCTAAGGTTAAAGGATAGACTGATTAGAATATAGTGTGAGACAAGTGTGTAAGTTGTAGAAGGCCTAACCGTTCAGATAGACCTCTAAGTTTAAAGGATAGTCTTGTCAGAAGATCGTGGGAGTCAAATTCGTAAGTTATGGTGGTTCTAACCGTTCAGATAGACCTCTAAGTTTAAAGGATAGACTGATTAGAAGATAGTGGGAGACAAGTGTGCAAGCTGTGGAAGGTATAACCGTTCCAATAAACTTCTAAGGATTAAGGATAGGCTTATTAGAAATTCGTATGAGTCAAATGCGCAAGTTGTAGAAGGTCTAACCGCTCAGATAGACCTCTAAGTTTAAGGAAATGGCTCTTTAGAAGGTAGTGGGAGACAAATGCATACGTTTTAGAGGGTCTTACCGTTTAGATTGACCTCTGAAGTTAAAGGATAGGTTTGTTAGAAGACATTGGGAGTAAAATTTGCATGTTGTGCATGTTCTAACCGTTCGCATATACCTCTAAAGTGAAAGGATAGGCTTGGCAGAAGATCGAGGGAGACAATTGCGCAAGTTGTAGTGGGTCTAGCCTTTCAGATAAAGCTTTAAGCTTAAAGTATAGGTTTGTTAGAAGATAGTGGGAGACAAATGCGCAAGTTGTAGTGGGTCTAACCTTTCAGATAAAGCTTTAAGCTTAAAGTATAGGTTTGTTAGAAGATAGTGGGAGACAAGTGTTTGCAAGTTGTAGAAGGTCTAACCGTTCATGTAGAATTGTAACGTTAAATGATAGGCTTGCTAGAGGATTGGGGGAGACAATTATGCATGCTGGGTGGAAACACGTAACTTACAATCTGTTTCTTCATTTCAAATATTGAATTGGGATTTTTGGTCCGTAGGGACTGAGGCAAAAGACGTCATATCAACAATTTACTTTTTAAATCATTGAGCTTGGTTATAATACACTCGTCCGACCAGTGACAGAAGAGTGGTCTTCCTTTCGTCCAACAAATCTCCGTGTAAGATATACAGGAAAATCGTGTGCTGAGTGCTAGGCATACGCTAGGCAGAAAGGCAACACTTTTTTGTTTTATCGTCAAGATGCCTTTAAAAGTTCTTTGAAGCTATGATCACCAGGTAAGAGACTAGCTTACTCGGCCGTAAAGGTTCAGACAGGTGCGGTTTTATTTGATTTGGGGTTGGAAGAAGGAGAATAATTTCCAAAGGGAAGTAGTACAGAAGCGTCATATGTTCGTGTAAAATGGTTACGTTATATGGGTCACAAGTTAAGCACACGTGTATCGTGAACCGCTCAAATGCCAGATTGAACGATATTTGTTACACAAACGTTCCGGTATTATATGTTTCATACATTTTTGTCGCTGAAATTATCATAAATTATTTTAAAACATATTTGAGATATTCATTATGTTTTTATTCGTTTTATAATTTTATTTGTGATGCTTAAAGAGTCAGATTTCTTTGACAATTGTAAAAAATATTGATATTATCTCTGGAGAAAGCGATTATTTAAGGATATATTATTATATTCAAATATGGATAACTGTATAATATTTTTTAATTACTTCTATTAGTTCACACTCTCACTTTATGGTTTTTAAAATAATAATTCGTGCATAAATTTTAATAATGAATTATTTTGTTTTCATACGGAACCTAGGGGCAAGATATGCATTTGCCCTATATGTTATTTCGTCCCAATTGGCCTAACATAATTGATATCATATGATTTCAAAAAACACCTGATTTTATGTTATAGGTTATGTAGTAGAACAGCTGTTTCAACGCTTACACTGTGGTACTTTATGTATATTCATTGTAATTATTTAATAAAAAGTAACTAAATTAAGGGGTTTCTTTGTTGGCCTAAGGACGAATTGCCTTTAAAATTAGTCTTTATATTTAAGTTGCTTGATGTAATCATCTTGAACTCACTGATTAAACTAATTTTAAAAATACTTAACTAAGTGAATACGTAAATGCTTATTTGCTGACGCGTTTCAAAACAATCGTTCCTTTTACGAAGCTAACCCTCTACTGGCGGCATATCGGCAGTCTACAAAGGATCTGAACGGGATGGATTTATGACAGTGGAGTGGGGTGAGGTGTTTGAATTTTGTGTCATGTACTGGGATAGGCTGTTGGCTTCAAAGTGTGTGTGATCATTTAATACATTTTCCCTATCTGTTGCGCAGTGTTTGTAGATTTCATATTTTTCTAAGGTTGTTAGTTTTTTAATGTGTTCTTCGAAACGTGTATAGAATGACCAGCCAAGTTTGGGCGATGTAATAATCGCAACAAATAACTAGTAACGATTGTTACGAATTATTACATCGGCCAAACCGACTAAGACACTTTATAGTTCCTGTAAATGTATGAAACGATGCTACTCACCAGTGGTTGGAGATAACTCAGTAGGAGGACCAGATCAACTTAAACCCAAGTACTTTGGTGACTCAAACAGCTTACACTGGGACAAAGAAACTTCATAGTTCCTGTAAATGTATGACACGATGCTACTCTCCAGTAGTTGGAAATAACTCAGTAGGAGGACTAGATCAACTTAAATCCAAGTACTTTGGTGACTCAAACAGCTTACACTGGGACAAAGAAACTTTATAGTTCCTGTAAATGTATGAAACGATGCTACTCACCAGTAATGGGAGATAACTCAGTAGGAGGACCAGTTCAACTTAAACCCAAGAACTTTGGTTACTCAAACAGCATACACTAGTACAAAGACGCTTCATAGTTCCTGTAAATATATGAAACGATGCTACTCACCAGTGGTTGGAGATAACTCAGTAGGAGGAACAGATCAACTTAAAACCCAATTACTTTGGTGACTCAAACAGCTTACACTGGGACAAAGAAATTTTATAGATCCTGTAAATGTATGAAACGATGCTACTCACCAGTAGTTGGAGATAACTTAGGAGGACCAGATCAACTTAAACCCAAGTACTTTGGTGACTCAAGCGGCTTATACTGGGACAAAGACGCTTCATAGTTCCTGTAAATGAATGAAACTATGCTACTTACCATTTGTTGGAGATAACTCAGTAGGAGTACCAGATCAACCTAAACCCAAGTACTTTGGTGACTCAATCGGCTTTTACTGGACAAAGACGCTTCCTAATTCCTGTAAATGTATGAAACCATGCTACTTACCAGTAGTTGGAGATAACTCAGTAGAGGGACCAGATCAACTTAAACCAAGTACTTTGATGACACCAGCAGCTTACACGGGGACAAAGACGCTTCATAGTTACTATAAATGTATAAAACTATGCTACTCACCAGTAGTTGGAGATAACTCAGCAGGAGGACTAGATCAACTTAAACCAAAGTACTTTGGTAACTCAAACAATTTTCACTGGGACAGAGACGCTTTATAGTTCCTGTAAAAGTATGACACGTTGCTACTCAGCAGTAGTTGAAGTTACTCTGTAGTAAGTCCAAATACACTAAATCGCAATTACCTATGTGACTAAACAACTTACACTAAGACATAGACGTTTCATATTCCCTGTAACAGCATGAAACGATGCTAATCACGCATAGGGGGAGGCAATTCAGTAGTAAGTCGAGATACAATAAATCGCAATTACTTTGTGTCTCAACAGCTTACACTGAGACAAAGACGCTTCATAGTTACTGTAAATGTATGAAACGATGCTACTCACCAGTAGTTGGAAGTAACTCAGTAGCAAGTCCAGTTACACTAAAACGCAAATACATTTGTGACTCAAACAGCTTACAGAAGGACATTGACTTTTCATAGTCCATATAACAGTATGAAACGATGCTACTCACAAATAAGGGGAGGCAATTCAGTAGTAATTACAGATACAATAAATGGAATTTATTTTTTGACTCAAACAGCTTTCACTGGGACAAAGAGTTTTAAAGTCTCTGCAACGGCATGAGACGATGCTACTCACTTATAGTGTTACGTAACTTAGTAGTAGGTCCAGTTACATTAAAACGCAGTTACTGTTGTAACGCAAACAGCTTACACTGGGACAAACACGTTAGTTAGTCTCTGTAACTGTATAAACAGATGCTACTTATCAATAGCTGGAGGTAACTCAGTAGTAAGTCCAGATACACTAAATCGCATTTACCTTTGTGACTCATACAGCTTACAATGAAGTTTCATAGTTCCTGTATCTGTATAAAACGATGCTACTCACGAATATTTGGAGGTAACTCAGTAGTAAATGCAGATACACTAAATCGCAATTACCTTTGTGACTCATACAGCTTACAATGAAGTTTCATAGTTCCTGTATCTGTATAAAACGATGCTACTCAATATATTTGGATGTAACTCAGTAGTAAGTCCAGATACACTAAATCGCAATTATCTTTGTGACGCATACAGCTTACAATGAAGTTTCATAGTTCCTGTATCTGTATAAAACGATGCTACTCACGAATATTTGGAGGTAACTCAGTAGTAAGTCCAGATACACTAAATCGCAATTACCTTTGTGACTCATACAGCTTACAATGAAGTTTCATAGTTCCTGTATCTGTATAAAACGATGCTATTCACGAATATTTGGAGGTAACTCAGTAGTAAGTGCAGATACACTAAATCGCAATTACCTTTGTGACTCATACAGCTTACAATGAAGTTTCATAGTTCCTGTATCTGTATAAAACGATGCTACTCACGAATATTTGAAGGTAACTCAGTAGTAAGTCCAGATACACTAAATCGCAATTACCTTTGTGACTCATACAGCTTACAATGAAGTTTCATAGTTCCTGTATCTGTATAAAACGATGCTACTCACGAATATTTGGAGGTAACTCAGTAGTAAGTCCAGATACACTAAATCGCAATTACCTTTGTGACTCATACAGCTTACAATGAGGCTTCATAGTTCCTGTATCTGTATAAAATGATGCTACTCAAAATATTTGGAGGTAACTCAGTAGTAAGTCCAGATACATTAAATCGCTATTACCTATGTGACTCATACAGCTACAATGAAGTTTCATAGTTCCTGTATCTGTATAAAACGATGCTACTCACGAATATTTGGAGGTAACTCAGTAGTAAGTCCAGATACACTAAATCGCAATTACCTTTTTGACTCATACAGCTACAATGAAGTTTCATAGTTCCTGTATCGGTATAAAACGATGCTACTCAAAATATTTGGAGGTAACACAGTAGTAAGTCCAGATACACTAAATCTAAATTACCTTTGTGACTCATACAGCTACAATGAAGTTTCATAGTTCCTGTATCTGTATAAAACGATGCTACTCACGAATATTTGGAGGTAACACAGTAGTAAGTCCAGATACACTAAATCGCAAATACCTTTTTGACTCCTACAGCTACAATGAAGTTTCATAGTTCCTGTATCTGTATAAAACGATGCTACTCACGAATATTTGGAGGTAACTCAGTAGTAAGTCCAGATACACTAAATCGCAATTACCTTTGTGACTCATACAGCTTACAATGAGGCTTCATAGTTCCTGTATCTGTATAAAATGATGCTACTCAAAATATTTGGAGGTAACTCAGTAGTAAGTCCAGATACATTAAATCGCTATTACCTATGTGACTCATACAGCTACAATGAAGTTTCATAGTTCCTGTATCTGTATAAAACGATGCTACTCACGAATATTTGGAGGTAACTCAGTAGTAAGTCCAGATACACTAAATCGCAATTACCTTTTTGACTCATACAGCTACAATGAAGTTTCATAGTTCCTGTATCGGTATAAAACGATGCTACTCAAAATATTTGGAGGTAACACAGTAGTAAGTCCAGATACACTAAATCTAAATTACCTTTGTGACTCATACAGCTACAATGAAGTTTCATAGTTCCTGTATCTGTATAAAACGATGCTACTCACGAATATTTGGAGGTAACACAGTAGTAAGTCCAGATACACTAAATCGCAAATACCTTTTTGACTCCTACAGCTACAATGAAGTTTCATAGTTCCTGTATCTGTATAAAACGATGCTACTCACGAATATTTGGAGGTAACTCAGTAGTAGGTCCAGATACACTAAATCGCAATTACCTTTGTGACTCATACAGCTTACAATGAAGTGTCATAGTTCCTGTATCTGTATAAAACGATGCTACTCACGAATATTTGGAGGGACTCAGTAGAAGGTTCAGAAACACTATATCGCAAATACGTTCGTTACTCAAACAGGTTACACTGGGACAAAGACGTTTCATAGTCTCTGCCAATGCAATAAAACTATGCTACTCACAAGAACTTGGAAGTAACTCAGTAGTAAGTCCAGTGACAGAAAATTGCAATTACGTTAGTGACTCAAACTACTAATACTGAGTCAAAGTATTTTCATAGTCACTGTAACTGTTTGAAACAATGCTACTCACCATACGTTGGAGGTATCCCAGTTGTAGGTCCAGTGAAATCAAAACGCAAGTACTATAGTGACTTGAAGAGCATACACTGGA
The DNA here is from genome assembly GCA_036971475.1 of Prosapia bicincta. Lineage (NCBI taxonomy): Eukaryota > Metazoa > Arthropoda > Insecta > Hemiptera > Cercopidae > Prosapia > Prosapia bicincta. The sequence continues at coordinate 29,782,555 of JBAIZL010000007.1, forward strand.
CAAAGAAGTTTCATAGTCTCTGTATCTACATGGAAATGGTGTGAGAAAAATGCGCCAGTTGTAGAAGGTCTACCCGCTCAGATAGACCTCTAAGTTTAAAGGATAGGCTTGTCAGAAGATCGTGGGAGTCAAATGCGTAAGTTATGGTGGTTCTAACCGTTCAGATAGACCTCTAAGGTTAAAGGATAGACTGATTAGAAGATAGCGTGAGACAAGTGTGCAAGTTGTGGAAGGTATAACCGTTCCAATAGACCTCTAAGTTTAAAGGATAGGCTTGTCAGAAGATCGTGGGAGTGAAATGCGTAAGTTATGGTGGTTTTAACCGTTCAGATAGACCTCTAAGGTTAAACGATAGACTGATTAGAAGATAGCGTGAGACAAGTGTGCAAGTTGTGGAAGGTATAACCGTTCCAATAGACCTCTAAGTTTAAAGGATAGGCTTGTCAGAAGATCGTAGGAGTCAAATGCGTAGGTTATGGTTGTTCTAACCGTTCAGATAGACCTCTAAGGTTAAAGGATAGACTGATTAGAAGATAGCGTGAGACAAGTGTGCAAGTTGTGGAAGGTATAACCGTTCCAATAGACCTCTAAGTTTAAAGGATAGGCTTGTCAGAAGATCGTGGGAGTCAAATACGTAAGTTATGGTGGTTCTAACCGTTCAGATAGACCTTTAAGGTTAAAGGATAGGCTGATTAGAAAATAGTGTGAGACTAGTGTGCAAGTTGTGGAAGGTATAACCGTTCCAATAGACCTCTAAGTTTAAAGGATAGGCTTGTCAGAAGATTGTGGGAGTCAAATGCGTAGGTTATGGTGGTTCTAACATTTCAGATAGACCTCTAAGGTTAAAGGATAGACTGATTAGAAGATAGTGTGAGAAAAGTGTGCAAGTTGCGGAAGGTATAACCGTTCCAATAGACCTCTAAGTTTAAAGGATAGGCTTGTCAGAAGATCGTGGGATTCAAATGCGTAAGTTATGGTGGTTCTAACCTTTCAGATAGACCTCTAAGGTTAAGTGATAGACTGATTAGAAGATAGTGTGGGACAAGTGTGCAAGTTGTGGAAGGTATAACCGTTCCAATAGACCTCTAAGTTTAAAGGATAGGCTTGTCAGAAGATCGTGGGAGTGAAATGCGTAAGTTATGGTGGTTCTAACCGTTCAGATAGACCTCTAAGTTTAAAGGATAGACTGATTAGAAGATAGCGTGAGACAAGTGTGCAAGTTGTGGAAGGTATAACCGTTCTAATAGACCTCTAAGTTTAAAAGATAGGCTTTTCAGAAGATCGTGGGAGTCAAATGCGTAAGTTATGGTGGTTCTAACCTTTCAGATAGACCTCTAAGGTTAAAGAATAGAGTGATTAGAAGATAGCGTGAGACAAGTGTGCATGTTGTGGAAGGTATAACCGTTTCAATAAACCTCTAAGTTTAAAGGATAGGCTTGTCAAAAGATCGTGGGAGTCAAATGCGTAAGTTATGGTGGTTCTAACCGTTCAGATAGACCTCTAAGGTTAAAGAATAGACTGATTAGAAGATAGTGGGAGACAAGTGTGCAAGTTGTGGAAGGTATAACCGTTCCAATAGACCTCTAAGTTTAAAGGATAGGCTTGTCAGAAGATCGTGGAAGTCAAATGCGTAACTTATGGCGGTTCTAACCGTTCAGATAGACTTCTAAGTTTAAAGGATAGACTGATTAGAAAATAGTGGAAGACAAGTGTGCAAGTTGTGGAAGGTATAGCCGTTCCAATAGACCTCTAAGTTTAAAGGATAGGCTTGTCAGAAGATCGTGGGAGTCAAATGCGTACGTTATGGTGGTTCTAACCGTTCAGATAGACCTCTAAGTTTAAAGGATAGGCGTGTCAGAAGATCGTGGGAGTCAAATGCGTAAGTTATCGTGGTTCTAACCGTTCAGATAGACCTCTAAGGTTAAAAGATAGACTGATTAGAAGATACTGGGAGACAAGTGTGCAAGTTGTGGAAGGTATAACCGTTCCAATAGACCTCTAAGTTTAAAGGATAGGCTTGTCAGAAGATTGTGGGAGTCAAATGCGTAAGTTATGGTGGTCCTAACCGTTCAGATAGACCTCTAAGGTTAAAGGATAGACTGATTAGAAGATAGTGGGAGACAAGTGTGCAAGTTGTGGAAGGTATAACCGTTCCAATAGACCTCTAAGTTTAAAGGATAGGCTTGTCAGAAGATCGTGTAAGTCAAATGCGTAAGTTATGGCGGTTTTAACCGTTCAGATAGACCTTTAAGTTTAAAGGATAGGCTTGTCAGAAGATCGCAGGAGTCAAATTCGTAAGTTATGGTGGTTCTATCCGTTCAGATAGACCTCTAAGTTTAAAGGATAGACTGATTAGAAGATAGTGGGAGACAAGTGTGCAAGCTGTGGAAGGTATAACCGTTCCAATAGACTTCTAAGGATTAAGGATAGTCTTGTCAGAAGATCGTGGGTGTCAAATTCGTAAGTTATGGTGGTTCTAACCGTTCAGATAGACCTCTAATTTTAAAGGATAGACTGATTAGAAGATAGTGGGAGACAAGTGTGCAAGCTGTGGAAGGTATAACCGTTCCAATAGACTTCTAAGGATTAAGGATAGGCTTATTAGAAATTCGTATGAGTCAAATGCGCAAGTTGTAGAAGGTCTAACCGCTCAGATAGACCTCTAAGTTTAAGGAAAAGGCTCTTTAGAAGGTAGTGGGAGACAAATGCATACGTTTTAGAGGGTCTTACCGTTTAGATTGACCTCTGAAGTTAAAGGATAGGTTTGTTAGAAGACATTGGGAGTAAAATTTGCATGTTGTGCATGTTCTAACCGTTCGCATATACCTCTAAAGTGAAAGGATAGGCTTGGCAGAAGATCGAGGGAGACAATTGCGCAAGTTGTAGTGGGTCTAACCTTTCAGATAAAGCTTTAAGCTTAAAGTATAGGTTTGTTAGAAGATAGTGGGAGACAAATGCGCAAGTTGTAGTGGGTCTAACCTTTCAGATTAAGCTTTAAGCTTAAAGTATAGGTTTGTTAGAAGATAGTGGGAGACAAGTGTGCAAGTTGTAGTGGGTCTAACCTTTCAGATTAAGCTTTAAGCTTAAAGTATAGGTTTGTTAGAAGATAGTGGGAGACAAGTGTGCAAGTTGTAGAAGGTCTAACCGTTCATGTAGAATTGTAACGTTAAATGATAGGCTTGCTAGAGGATTGGGGGAGACAATTATGCATGCTGGGTGGAAACACGTAACTTACAATCTGTTTCTTCAATTCAAATATTGAATTGCGATTTTTGGTCCGTAGAGACTGAGGCAAAAGACGTCATATCAACAATTTACTTTTTAACTCATTGAGCTTGGTTATAATACACTCGTCCGACCAGTGACAGTAGAGTGGTCTTCCTTTCGTCCAACAAATCTCCGTGTAAGATATACAGGAAAATCGTGTTCTGAGTGCTAGGCATACGCTAGGTAGAAAGGCAACTCTTTTTTGTTTTATCGTCAAGATGCCTTTAAAAGTTCTTTGAAGCTATGATCACCAGGTAAGAGACTAGCTTACTCGGCCGTAAAGGTTCAGACAGGTGCGATTTTATTTGATTTGGGGTTGGAAGAAGGAGAATAATATCCAAAGGGAAGTAGTACAGAAGCGTCATATGTTCGTGTAAAATGGTTACGTTATATGGGTCACAAGTTAAGCACACGTGTATCGTGAACCGCTCAAATGTCAGATTGAACGATATTTGTTACGCAAACGTTCCGGTATTATATGTTTCATACATTTTTGTCGCTGAAATTATCATAAATTATTTTAAAACATATTTGAGATATTCATTATGTTTTTATTCGTTTTATAATTTTATTTGTGATGCTTAAAGAGTCAGAATTCTTTGACAATTGTAAAACATATTGATATTATCTCTGGAGAAAGCGATTATTTAAGGATATATTATTATATTCAAATATGGATAACTGTATAATATTTTTTAATTACTTCTATTAGTTCACACTCTCACTTTATGGTTTTTAAAATAATAATTCGTGAATAAATTTTAATAATGAATTATTTTGTTTTCATACGGAACCTAGGGGCAAGATATGCATTTGCCCTATATGTTATTTCGTCCCAATTGGCCTAACATAATTGATATCATATGATTTCATAAAACACCTGATTTTATGTTATAAGTTATGTAGTAGAACAGCTGTTTCAACGCTTACGCTGTGGCACTTTATGTATATTCATTGTAATTATTTAATAAAAAGTAACTAAATTAAGGGGTTTCTTTGTTGGCCTAAGGACGAATTGCCTTTAAAATTAGTCTTTATATTTAAGTTGTTTGATGTAATCATCTTGAACTCACTGATTAAACTAATTTTAAAAATACTTAACTAAGTGAATACGTAATTGCTTATTTGCTGACGCGTTTCAAAACAATCGTTCCTTTTACGAAGCTAACCCTCTACTGGCGGCATATCGGCAGTCTACAAAGGATCTGAACGGGATGGATTTATGACAGTGGAGTGGGGTGAGGTGTTTGAATTTTGTGTCATGTACTGGGATAGGCTGTTGGCTTCAGAGTGTGTGTGATCATTTAATACATTTTCCCTATCTGTTGCGTAGTGTTTGTAGATTTCATATTTTTCTAAGGTTGTTAGTTTTTTAATGTGTTCTTCGAAACGTGTATTGAATGACCAGCCGAGTTTGGGCGATATAGTAATCGCAACAAATAACTAGTAACGATTGTTACCAATTACTATATCGGCCAAACCGACTAAGACACTTTATAGTTCCTGTAAATGTATGAAACGATGCTACTCACCAGTGGTTGGAGATAACTCAGTAGGAGGACCAGATCAACTTAAAACCAAGTACTTTGGTCACTCAAACGGCTTATACTGGGACAAAGAAACTTTATAGTTCCTGTAAATGAATGAAACTATGCTACTTACCAGTGGTTGGAGATAACTCAGTAGGAGGACCAGATCAACCTAAACTCAAGTACTTCGGTGACTCAAACGGCTTATGCTGGGACAAAGACGCTTCATAGTTCCTGTAAATATATGAAACCATGCTACTTACCAGTAGTTGGAGATAACTCAGTAGGGGGACCAGATCAACTTAAACCCAAGTACTTTGATGACTCAAACATCTTACACGGGGACAAAGACGCTTCATAGTTCCTGTAAATGTATGAAACGATGCTACTCACCTAGTGGTTGGAGATAACTCAGTAGGAGGACCAGATCAACTTAAATCCAAGTACTTTAGTGACTCAAACAGCTTACACTGGGACAAAGAAATTTTATAGTTCCTGTAAATGTATAAAACGATGCTACTCACCAGTGGTTGGAGATAACTCAGTAGGAGGACCAGATCAACTTAAACCCAAGGACTTTGGCGACTCAAACAGATTACACTGGGACTAAGACGCTTCATAGTTCCTATAAATGTATGAAACGATGCTACTCACCTAGTGGTTGGAGATAACTCAGTAGGAGGAACAGATCAACTTAAAACCCAATTACTTTGGTGACTCAAACAGCTTACACTGGGACAAAGAAATTTTATAGATCCTGTAAATGTATGAAACGATGCTACTCACCAGTAGTTGGAGATAACTCACTAGGAGGACCAGATCAGCTTAAACCAAAGTACTTTGGTGACTCAAACAACTTTCACTGGGACAGAGACGCTTTATAGTTCCTGTAAATGTATGAAACGATGCTACTCACCAGTAGTTGGAGATAACTTAGGAGGACCAGATCAACTTAAACCCAAGTACTTTGGTGACTCAAACGGCTTATACTGGGACAAAGACGCTTCGAAGTTTCTGTAAATGAATGAAACTATGCTACTTACCACTGGTTGGAGATAACTCAGTAGGGGGACCAGATCAACTTAAAACCCAATTACTCTGGTGACTCAAACAGCTTACATTGGGACAAAGAAATTTTATAGTTTCTGTAAATGAATGAAACGATGCTACTCACCAGTGGTTGGAGATAACTCAGTAGGAGGAACAGATCAACTTAAAACCCAATTACTTTGGTGACTCAAACAGCTTACACTGGGACAAAGAAACTTTATAGTTCCTGTAAATGTATGAAACGATGCTACTCACCAGTAGATGGAGATAACTCAGTAGGAGGACCAGATCAGCTTAAACCAAAGTACTTTGGTGACTCAAACAACTTTCACTCTGACAGAGACGCTTTATAGTTCCTGTAAATGTATGAAACGATGCTACTTACCAGTGGTTGGAGATAACTCAGTAGGGGGACCAGATCAACTTAAACCCAAGTACTTTGATGACTCAAACAGCTTACACGGGGACAAAGACGCTTCATAGTTCCTGTAAATGTATGAAACGTTGCTACTCACCTAGTGGTTGGAGATAACTCAGTAGGAGGACCAGATCAACTTAAACCCAAGTACTTTGGTGACTCAAGCGGCTTATACTGGGACAAAGACGCTTTATAGTTCCTGTAAATGAATGAAACTATGCTACTTACCAGTGGTTGGAGATAACTCAGTAGGAGGACCAGATCAACCTAAACCCAAGTACTTTGGTGACTCAAACGTCTTTTTCTGGGACAAAGACGCATCATAGTTCCTGTAAATGTATGAAACCATGCTACTTACCAGTAGTTGGAGATAACTCAGTAGGGGGACCAGATCAACTTAAACCCAAGTACTTTAATGACTCAAACAGCTTACACGGGGAGAAAGACGCTTCATAGTTCCTGTAAATGTATGAAACGATGCTACACACCAGTGGTTGGAGATAACTCAGTAAGGGGACCAGATCAACTTAAACCCAAGTACTTTGATGACTCAAACAGCTTGCACTGAGACAAAGACGCTTCCTAGTTACTGTAAATGTATGAAACTATGCTACTCACCAGTAGTTGGAGATAACTCAGTAGGAGGACCAGATCAACTTAAACCCAAGTACTTTGGTGACTCAAACGGCTTATACCCAGACAAAGACGCTTCATAGTTCCTGTAAATGTATGAAACGTTGCTACTCACCAGTAGTTGGAGATAACTCAGTAGGAGGACCAGATCAACTTAAACCCAAGTACTTTGGTGACTCAAACGGCTTATACTGGGACTAAGACGCTTCGTAGTTTCTGTAAATGAATGAAACTATGCTACTCACCTAGTGGTTGGAGATAACTCAGTAGGAGGACCAGATCAACTTAAACCCAAGTACTTTGGTGACTCAAGCGGCTTATACTGGGACAAAGACGCTTTATAGTTCCTGTAAATGAATGAAACTATGCTACTTACCAGTGGTTGGAGATAACTCAGTAGGAGGACCAGATCAACCTAAACCCAAGTACTTTGGTGACTCAAACGTCTTTTTCTGGGACAAAGACGCATCATAGTTCCTGTAAATGTATGAAACCATGCTACTTACCAGTAGTTGGAGATAACTCAGTAGGGGGACCAGATCAACTTAAACCCAAGTACTTTAATGACTCAAACAGCTTACACAGGGACAAAGACGCTTCATAGTTCCTGTAAATGTATGAAACGATGCTACACACCAGTGGTTGGAGATAACTCAGTAAGGGGACCAGATCAACTTAAACCCAAGTACTTTGATGACTCAAACAGCTTGCACTGAGACAAAGACGCTTCCTAGTTACTGTAAATGTATGAAACTATGCTACTCACCAGTAGTTGGAGATAACTCAGTAGGAGGACCAGATCAACTTAAACCCAAGTACTTTGGTGACTCAAACGGCTTATACCCAGACAAAGACGCTTCATAGTTCCTGTAAATGTATGAAACGTTGCTACTCACCAGTAGTTGGAGATAACTCAGTAGGAGGACCAGATCAACTTGAACCCAAGTACTTTGGCGACTCAAACCGCTGTCACTGGGACAAGCACGTTTATATTCTCTGTAACTGTTTTGGCAGATGCTACTCACCAGTAGTTGGAGTTACTCAGTAGTAAGTCCAAATACACTACATCGCAATCACCTATGTGACTCAAACAGCTTACACTAAGACATAGACGTTTCATATTCCCTGTAACAGCATGAAACGATGCTAATCACGCATAGGGGAGGCATAGTGTTTGTAGATTTCATATTTTTCTAAGGTTGTTAGTATTTTACTTTGTTTTAGTGTGTGTAGAACATTTAAATTAGTGTGTACGTCGGTGTGTGTGTGTGTGTGTGTGTGTGTGTGTGTGTGTGTTAGCTGTTTTTTAAGTGTTTTGCGTTGCTGGATTTAGGGTTTGTTTGTGTTTTCTGGGTAATGTGTTCTTCGAAACATGTATAGAATGACCAGCCGGTTTGGTCGATGTAATAATCGGGACAAATTAACTAGTAACGATTGCCCCAACTATTACATCGGCCAAACCGGCTGTTCATTCCATACACGTTTCGAAGAACACATTACCCAGAAAAAACAAACAAACCCTAAATCCAGCTACGCAAAACACCTAAAAAACAGTTAACACACACACACACCGACATACACACTAATTTAAATGTTCTACACACACTAAAACAAAGTAAAAAACTAACAAACTTAGAAAATATGAAATCTACAAACCCTACGCAACAGATGGGCAAAATGTATTAAATGATCACACACATTTTGAACAGCCTATCCCAGTACATGACACAAAATGCAAACACCTCACCCCATTCCACTGTCATAAATCCATCCCGTTCAGATCCTTTGTAAACTGCCGATATGCCGCTAGTAGAGGGTTAGCTTCGTAAAAGAAACGCTTGTTTTGAAACGCGTCAGCAAATAAGCAATTACGTATTCACTTAGTTAAGTATTTTTAAAATTAGTCTTTATTTTACTTGTTAAAATTCAACTTACTTGTTACAAAAATGGCATTTCCTTTCTATAACGAAAATTGTTAAATCCAACTCGTTTGTCACGTAATTCCAATGAGTAAGCTTGTGTGGGAGTCTGTCAACCAACGATTTTATGCAAAATCATTTTAATATAGATGAACTTCAGCTTAAAATAATAGTAATAATAACCACGGCGAAAAAATTGTACGTAAAGTAGTTTCTCCTAATAAGGTTTCCATCTTTTAATGGAGGTTTTAATCTTATTAAACCTAATAAGGTTTATAAGGACTTTTTCGGAAGTAAAATTATTCAGTATGAAATAATATTAGTATGGATAAGAAAACATGGAATCAAATATATAGCACTTGAGATAGCCAGGTTTGTCGTGATTTTTTATTGTATGAAAAATATAACTTTTGTGTATAAAAGAATCATAGAATTTTTATCGTTTCGTGGCATAAATATTTAAATAATGTCTGAAATATTCGTTAAATAAACATAACTGTCATACGAAAAATTAGTTTTAATAAGAAATGCAATAAGTTTGCGTTATTCGTCATCATAGAGGCGAGTTCCTTTAATGGCCTTGGAAGCTAGCCTTTTAAGACAGATTCTATCATACAAACAGCAGAGTAGGCTAAATAAGTGTAAAGGCGTCACTGTAGAATTACATTGTACCCTTGTGACGTAGCTTGATTAAAATATAAAGTTACATCTTAACATTTAACTGCCCTGTCCTAGTTCCGTCATTTTGTATCCCACGAACAGTGTGTTCTAGATTATGCATGTTATTTATAGATAGTTGCAAATATCTTATTAAACACTTTGATGCGTAGTGTTACCAGAATATCGAGATCATTTCACACGATTGTAGCTTCCCTAAACACGACATTGTGAATGGTTTATCATTTAGAAATATATTTTACCCCTAAAATATTTCCTTTTGTCTTGAAATTTCCATAAATCTTCTCTAATATTGCACACGTTCTAGGAATTTTGTTATTTTTACCAACTATGGAAGTTCTTTTTAGATCCAGCACGCTGGTATTGCTACTTTGCTGTAGAAAGGCTGAATAATACAGTTACGTCGAAAATAAAATTTAGAAAGCCCCCCCCCAAAAACATTTCTCCTAACAGCCTTCCTAGTACCTTGGACGGTGCGCTTAGTCATAAAATATATTTAAAAATATTGAAAACCTTTTTTTTGTGTCGCAGAATAGTTATGAAATGGTTAACTTCTGCAGCTGGATCCCTCGGGATCCAATCGATCGGAAATTGATCCTTTGGTCACCGTTAGCACTGGCCTGTTCCTGCCTGGTCTCCTACAAAACTCGCTCAATCCCTTCTCTTATTGCAAAATCGTACCTGACTTGCTATATTAATTAAACGGGGTCGAAAATATCAAATACGTATCTTATGAAGTATTTGCGCTAACTAACGGCTAATTGGCGGCATACAAGAAAAAACGTTACAGTGTTTAAACTGTGTATAACACCCTTTTAAAAATATCTGAATATATATTGTTTGACGAGTCAAAGCAAAAGTAAATAAATTTCTATGAACGTTTGTTCAGGCGAGTTATAACCTTCCTACTTTGGGAGAAAACGGATTTGTATGTGGAGTAAACGTAATTACGTCAAGGAACAAGAGACACTTCAGCGACCCCAGTTAAGAGTAGGTCTAGGTACGAGTGCCACAAATATTCTCTTCCCCCCACCATAGCCAGAACTTTCCTTCCGTAAATAGGCAGCCAATAACCAACGCAACCCTGCAATCATTATCTTTGTTTGTCGCAAGTCCCCTTTCATATCATGCTTCCAGTTAGATCCTTAAGGAGTAGACATCGTCCAATACCAAGTCATATATGCGAAACTTCCACATAGTATTAATAATTTATTTCTAGGCTAAAGTATGTGTTGCAAGTGATAGGTTTTTTGGGACCCCGCCTACGTGATCCCGTCATCCCAGGACCAAACGCTTTTCCTTGTTTTATCTACCTTTCCGTTCCTGTCTCCATATAAGGAGTGTAACGGATAAGGAATCCTTTTTAAAAGATTACCACAAGCACTAAGCGTCTACCGTTTGAGTGAAAGGCACAACGGTGCTGAGAAAAGTATGTTACTGCTTAACGAAGAATTATTGTGTTAAAGAATATAATAAATTGGTAAGTAAAATTTGTAAGCGGTTGTGTAACATTAAAATTAATTTGTACTTAATAATTGTTTTCGTTTTTTAAGCAAGTTTTTTTTTGTATTAAAAAAAATAAACTACTAATGATATTTTTTAATTAAAGAATGCGTTAGGCTATGTTAGGTTAGGTTACTGCTCCTCATGACCACAAAGAGGCAAGCTATAGTTTCGGTAAGAGACCTTCCCACCCGCGTCAGCCTACGTTAGGTTAGGTTACTGCTCATCATGCACACAAGGAGGCAAGCTATAGTTTCGGTAACAGCCCTGCCCACCCGCAATGGGCTAAGTTAGGTTAGGTTACAGCTCCTCATAACCACAAAGAGGCAAGTTATAGTTTCGGTAAGAGACCTGCCCAACCGCGTCAGCCTACGTTAGGTTAGGTTACTCTTCCTCATGACCACAAAGAGGAAAGCTATACTTTCGATAAGAGCACTGCTCACCCGCATTTTGCTACGTTAGGTTAGGTTACTGATCCTCATGACTACAAAGAGGCAAGCTATAGTTTCGATAAGAGCCCTGCCCACCCGCGTTAGGCTATGTAAGGTTAGGTTACTGCTCCTCATGACCACAAAGAGGCAATCTATACTTTCGGTAAGAGCACTGCCCACCCGCATTTTGCTACGTTAGGTTAGGTTACTGCTCCTCATGACTACAAAGAGGCAAGCTATAGTTTCGGTAAGATCCCTGCTCACCCGCGATAGGCTACGTTATGTTAGGTTACTGCTCCTCATGACCACAAAGAGGCAAATTATAGTTTCGGTAAGAGCGCTGCCCACCCGTATTGGGCTATGTAAGGTTAGGTTACTGCTCCTCATGACCACAAAGAGGCAATCTATACTTTCGGTAAGAGCACTGCCCACCCGCATTTTGCTACGTTAGGTTAGGTTACTGCTCCTCATGACCACAAAGAGGCAAACTATACTTTCGGTAAGAGCACTGCCCACCCGCATTTTGCTACGTTAGGTTAGGTTACACTTCCTCATAACCACAAAGAGGCAAGCTATATTTTCGGTAGGAGCCCTGCCCACCCGCATTGGGCTATCTAATTTTAGGTTACTGCTCCTCATGACCACAAAGAGGCAAGTTATAGTTTCGGTAGGATCTCTGCCCACCCGCGTTAGGCTACGTTAGGTTAGGCTACTGCTCCTCATGACCACAAAGAGGCATATTATAGTTTCGATAAGAGCCCTGCCCACCCGCATTGGGTTATGTAAGGTTAGGTTACTGCTCCTCATGATCACAAAGAGGCAAGTTATAGTTTCGATAAGAGCCCTGCCCACCCGCATTTTGCTACGTTAGTTTAGGTTACTCTTCCTCATGACCACAAAGAGGCAAGCTATAGTTTCGGTAGGAGCCCTGACCACCCGCATTGGGCTATGTAAGGTTAGGTTACTGCTCCTCATGACCACAAAGAGGCAATCTATACTTTCCGTAAGAGCACTGCCCACCCGCATTTTGCTACGTTAGGTTAGGTTACTCTTCCTCATGACCACAAAGAGGCAAGCTATAGTTTCGGTAAGATCCCTGCCCAACCGCAATAGGCTACGTTATGTTAGGTTACTGCTCCTCATGACCACAAAGATGCAATCTATACTTTCGGTAAGAGCACTGCCCACCCGCATTTTGCTACGTTAGGTTAGGTTATTGCTCCTCATGAACAAAAAGAGGCAGGTTATAGTTTCGGTAAGAGCCCTGCCCACCCGCGTTAGGCTACGTTAGGTTAGGTTATGGCTGCTCATTGTCACAAAACGGAAGGTAAAGTTTCGGTAAGAGCCCTGCCCACACGCGTTAGGCTACGTTAGCTTAGGTTACTGCTCCTCATGAACACAAAGAGATAAATTATAGTTTCGGTAAGAGCCCTGCAGACCCGCGTTAGGTTACGTAATGATAGGTTACTGCTGCTCATGACCACAAGGAGGCAAGCTATAGTTTCGGTAAGAGCCCTGCCCAGCCTCATTGCACTACGTTAGGTTAGGTTATTGCTCTTCATGACCACAAAGAGGTAAGTTATAATTTCGGTAAGAGCGGTTCCCACCCGCTTCAGCCTACGTTAGGTCAAGTTCCTGCTCCTCATGACCACAAAGTGGCAAGTTTAGTCTCGGTAAGAGCCCTGCCCACCCGCATTGGGCTACGTTAGGTTTGGTTACTGCTCCTCATGACCAAAAAGAGGCAAGTTATAGTTTCGGTAGGAGCCCTGCCCACCCGTATTGGGCTATGTAAGGTTAGGTTACTGCTCCTCATGACCAAAAAGAGGCAAATTATAGTTTCGGTAGGAGCCCTGCCCACCCGTATTGGGCTATGTAAGGTTAGGTTACTGCTCCTCATGACCAAAAAGAGGCAAGTTATAGTTTCGGTAGGAGCCCTGCCCACCCGCATTGGGCTACGTTAGGTTTGGTTACTGCTCCTCATGACCAAAAAGAGGCAAATTATAGTTTCGGTAGGAGCCCTGCCCACCCGTATTGGGCTATGTAAGGTTAGGTTACTGCTCCTCATGATCACAAAGAGGCAATCTATACTTTCAGTAAGAGCACTGCCCACCCGCATTTTGCTACGTTAGGTTAGGTTACTGCTCCTCATGACCACAAAGAGGCAATCTATACTTTCGGTAAGAGCACTGGCCACCCGCATTACGCTACGTTAGGATAGGTTACTGCTCCTCATGACTACAAAAAGGGAAGCTATAGTTTCGGTAAGATGCCTGCCCACCCGCGATAGGCGACGTTATGTTAAGTTACTGCTCCTCATGACCACAAAGAGGCAAGTTATAGTTTCGGTAGGAGCCCTGCCCACCCGCATTTTGCTACGTTAAGTTAGGTTACTGCTCCTCATGACCACAAAGAGGCAATCTATACTTTCGGTAAGAGCACTGGCCACCCGCATTTCGCTACGTTAGGATAGGTTACTCTTCCTCATGACCACAAAGAGGCAAGCTATAGTTTCGGTAGGAGCCCTGCCCACCCGCATTGGGCTATGTAAGGTTAGGTTACTGCTCCTCATGACCACAAAGAGGCAAGTTATAGTTTCGGTAGGAGCCCTGCCCACCCGCATTGGGCTATGTAAGGTTAGGTTACTGCTCCTCATGACCACAAAGAGGCAAGCTATAGTTTCGGTAGGAGCCCTGCCCACCCGCATTGGGCTATGTAAGGTTAGGTTACTGCTCCTCATGACCACAAAGAGGCAAGTTATAGTTTCGGTAGGAGCCCTGCCCACCCGCATTGGGCTATGTAAGGTTAGGTTACTGCTCCTCTTGATCACAAAGAGGCAATCTATACTTTCAGTAAGAGCACTGCCCACCCGCATTTTGCTACGTTAGGTTAGGCTACTGCTCCTCATGACCACAAAGAGGCAAACTATACTTTCGGTAAGAGCACTGGCCACCTGCATTTCGCTACGTTAGGATAGGTTACTCTTCCTCATGACCACAAAGAGGCAAGTTATAGTTTCGGTAGGAGCCCTGCCCACCCGCATTGGGCTATCTAAGATTAGGTTACTGCTCCTCATGATCACAAAGAGGCTATCTATACTTTCGGTAAGAGCACTGGCCACCCGCATTTCGCTACGTTAGGATAGGTTACTCTTCCTCATGACCACAAAGAGGCAAGTTATAGTTTCGGTAGGAGCCCTGCCCACCCGCATTGGGCTATCTAAGGTTAGGTTACTGCTCCTCATGATCACAAAGAGACAAGTTATAGTTTCGATAAGAGCACTGCCCACCCGCTTTTTGCTACGTTAGATTAGGTTACTCTTCCTCATGACCACAAAGATGCAAGCTATAGTTTCGGTAGGAGCCCTGCCCACCCGCGATAGGCTACGTTATGTTAGGTTTCTGCTCCTCATGACCACAAAGAGGCAATCTATACTTTCGGTAAGAGCACTGCCCACCCGCATTTTGCTACGTTAGGTTAGGTTACTGCTCCTCATGACCACAAAGAGGCAAATTACAGTTTCGGTAAGAGCACTGCCCACCCGCATTTTGCTACGTTAGGTTAGGTTACTGCTCCTCATGACCACAAAGAGGCAAATTATAGTTTCGGTAAGAGCCCTGCCCATCCGCGTTAGGCTACGTTAGGTCAGGTTACTGCTCCTCATGACCACAAAGAGGCAAATTATAGTTTCGGTAAGGGCCCTGCCCACCCGCGACAGGCTACGTTATGTTAGGTCACTGCTCCTCATGACCACAAAGAGGCAAATTATAGTTTCGGTAAGAGCCCTGCCCATCCGCGTTAGGCTACGTTAGGTTAGGTTACTGCTCCTCATGACCACAAAGAGGCAAATTATAGTTTCGGTAGGAGCCCTGCCCACCCGCATTGGGCTATGTAAGGTTAGGTTACTGCTCCTCATGACCACAAAGAGGCAAGCTATACTTACGGTAAGAGCCCTGCCCACTCGCATTGGGCTATGTAAGGTTAGTTTACTGCTCCTCATGACCACAAAGAGGCAAGCTATACTTACGGTAAGAGCACTGCACACCCGCGTTAGGCTACGTTAGGTTAGGTTACTGCTCCTCATGACCACAAAGATTCAAGTTATAGTTTCGGTAAGGGCCCTGCCCACCCGCGTTAGACTACGTTAGGGTAGGTTACTGCTCCTCATGACCACAAAGAGGCAAAATATAGTTTCGGTAATAGCCCTGCCCACCCGCGTTGGGCTACGTTAGGTTAGGTTACTGGTGCTCATGGCCACAAAAAGGCAAGTTTTAGTTTCGGTAAGGGCCCTGCCCACCCGCGTTAGGCTACGTTAGGTTAGGTTACTGCTCCTCATGACCACAAAGAGGCAAATTATAGTTTCGATAAGAGCCCTGCCCACCCGCGTTAGGCTACGTTAGGTTAGGTTACTGCTCCTCATGACCACAAAGAGGCAAAATATAGTTTCGGTAAGAGCCCTGCCCACCCGCGTTGGGCTACGTTAGGTTAGGTTACTGGTGCTCATGGCCACAAAAAGGCAAGTTATAGTTACGGTAAGGGCCCTGCCCACCCGCATTGGGCTATGTTAGGTTAGGTTACAGCTCCTCATATCCACAAAGAGGCATGCTATAGTTTCGGTAAGAGCCCTGCCAACCCGCATTGGGCTACGTTACGTTAGGTTACTGCTCCTGATGAACAAAAAGAGGCAAGTTATAGTTTCGGTAAGAGCCCTGCCCATCCGCGTTAGGCTACGTTATGATAGGTTACTGCTCCTCATGACCACAAAGAGGCAAATTATAGACTCGGTAAGAGCTCTGCCCACCCGCGTTGGGCTACGTTAGGTTAGGTTACTGTTGCTCATGGCCACAAAAAGTCAAGTTATAGTTTCGGTAAGGGCCCTGCCCACCCGCGTTAGGCTACGTTAGGTTAGGTTAATGCTCCTCATGACCACAAAGAGGCAAGTTATAGTTTCGATAAAAGCCCTGTCCAGCCGCATTGGGCTACGTTAGGTTAGGTTAATGCTCCTCATGACCACAAAGAGGCAAGTTATAGTTTCGATAAAAGCCCTGTCCAGCCGCATTGGGCTATGTTAGGTTAGGTTACTGCTCCGCATGACCACAAAGAGGTAAGTTATAGTTTCGGTAGGAGCCCTGCCCACCCGCTTCAGCCTACGTTAGGTTAGGTTACTGCTCCTCTTGACCACAAAGAGGCAAATTATAGTTTCGATAAGAGCCCTTTCCAGCCGGATTGGGCTACGTTAGGTTAGGTTACTGCTCCTCATGACCACAAAGAGGTAAGTTATAGTTTCGGTAGGAGCCCTGCCCACCCGCGTCAGCCTACGTTAGGTTAGGTTACTGCTCCTCGATACCACAAAGTGGCAAGCTATAGTTTCGGTAAGAGCCCTGCCCAACCGCATTTTGCTACGTTAGGTTAGGTTACTGCTCCTCATGACTACAAAGGGGCAAGCTATAGTTTCGATAAGAGCCCTGCCCACCCGCGTTAGGCTATGTAAGGTTAGGTTACTGCTCCTCATGAATACAAAGAGGCAATCTGTACTTTCGGTAAGAGCCCTGCCCACCCGCATTTTGCTACGTTAGGTTAGGTTACTGTTCCTCATGACTACAAAGAGGTAAGCTATAGTTTCAGTAAGAGACCTGCCTACCCGCATTGGGCTATGTTAGGTTTGGTTACTGCTCCTCATGACCACAAAGAGGCAAGCTATACTTTCGGTAAGAGACCTGCCCAACCGCATTTTGCTTCGTTAGGTTAGGTTACTGCTCCTCATGACTACAAAGAGGCAAGCTATAGTTTCGATAAGAGCCCTGCCCACCCGCGTTAGGCTATGTAAGGTTAGGTTACTGCTCCTCATGAATACAAAGAGGCAATCTGTACTTTCGGTAAGAGCCCTGCCCACCCGCATTTTGGTACGTTAGTTTTAGGTTACTGTTCCTCATGACTACAAAGAGGTAAGCTATAGTTTCAGTAAGAGACCTGCCTACCCGCATTGGGCTATGTTAGGTTTGGTTACTGCTCCTCATGACCACAAAGAGGCAAGCTATACTTTCGGTAACAGAACTGCCCAACCACGTCAGCCTACGTTAGGTTAGTCTACTCTTCCTCATGACCACAAAGAGGCAAGCTATAGTTTCGATAAGAGCCCTGCCCACCCGCATTGGGCTATGTAAGGTTAGGTTACTGCTCCTCATGACCACAAAGAGGCAATCTATACTTTCGGTAGGAACACTGCCCACCCGCATTTTGCTACGTTAGGTTAGGTTACTGCTCCTCATGACTACAAAGAGGGAAGCTATAGTTTCGGTAAGATGCCTGCCCACCCGCTATAGGCTACGTTATGTTAGGTTACTGGTCCTCATGACCACAAAGAGGCCAGTTATAGTTTCGGTAGGAGCTCTGCCCACCCGCATTTTGCTACGTTAAGTTAGGATACTGCTCCTCATGACCACAAAGAGGCAATCTATACATACGGTAAGAGCACTGGCCACCCGCATTTCGCTACGTTAGGATAGGTTACTCTTCCTCATGACCACCAAGAAGCAAGCTATAGTTTCGGTAGGAGCCCTGCCCACCCGCATTGGGCTATGTAAGGTTAGGTTACTGCTCCTCATGACCACAAAGAGGCAAGTTATAGTTTCGGTAGGAGCCCTGCCCACCCGTATTGGGCTATGTAAGGTTAGGTTACTGCTCCTCATGATCACAAAGAGGCAATCTATACTTTCAGTAAGAGCACTCCCCACCCGCATTTTGCTACGTTAGGTTAGGTTACTGCTCCTCATGACCACAAAGAGGCAATCTATACTTTCGGTAAGAGCACTGGCCACCCGCGTTTCGCTACGTTAGGATAGGTTACTGCTCCTCATGACTACAAAAAGGGAAGCTATAGTTTCGGAAAGATGCCTGCCCACCCGCTATAGGCTACGTTATGTTAAGTTACTGCTCCTCATGACCACAAAGAGGCAAGTTATAGTTTCGGTAGGAGCCCTGCCCACCCGCATTTTGCTACGTTAAGTTAGGTTACTGCTCCTCATGACCACAAAGAGGCAATCTATACTTTCGGTAAGAGCACTGGCCACCCGCATTTCGCTACGTTAGGATAGGTTACTCTTCCTCATGACCACAAAGAGGCAAGCTATAGTTTCGGTAGGAGCCCTGCCCACCAGCATTGGGCTATCTAAGGTTAGGTTACTGCTCCTCATGACCACAAAGAGGCAAGTTATAGTTTCGGTAGGAGCCCTGCCCACCCGCATTGGGCTATGTAAGGTTAGGTTACTGCTCCTCATGATCACAAAGAGGCAATCTATACTTTCAGTAAGAGCACTGGCCACCCGCATTTCGCTACGTTAGGATAGGTTACTCTTCCTCATGACCACAAAGATGCAAGTTATAGTTTCGGTAGGAGCCCTGCCCACCCGCATTGGGCTATCTAAGATTAGGTTACTGCTCCTCATGATCACAAAGAGGCAATCTATACTTTCGGTAAGAGCACTGGCCACCCGCATTTCGCTACGTAAGGATAGGTTACTCTTCCTCATGACCACAAAGAGGCAGTTATAGTTTCGGTAGGAGCCCTGCCCACCCGCATTGGGCTATCTAAGGTTAGGTTACTGCTCCTCATGATCACAAAGAGACAAGTTATAGTTTCGATAAGAGCACTGCCCACCCGCTTTTTGCTACGTTAGATTAGGTTACTCTTCCTCATGACCACAAAGATGCAAGCTATAGTTTCGGTAGGAGCCCTGCCCACCCGCGATAGGCTACGTTATGTTAGGTTACTGCTCCTCATGACCACAAAGAGGCAATCTATACTTTCGGTAAGAGCACTGCCCACCCGCATTTTGCTACGTTATGTTAGGTTACTGCTCCTCATGCCCACAAAGAGGCAAATTATAGTTTCGGTAGGAGCCCTGCCCACCCGCATTGGGCTATGTAAGGTTAGGTTACTGCTCCTCATGACCACAAAGAGGCAAGCTATAATTTCGATAAGAGCCCTGCCCAGCCGCATTGGGCTACGTTAGGTTGGGTTACTGCTCCTCATGACCACAAAGAGGCAAGCTATACTTACGGTAAGAGCCCTGCCCACCCGCATTGGGCTATGTAAGGTTAGTTTACTGCTCCTCATGACCACAAAGAGGCAAGCTATACTTACGGTAAGAGCACTGCACACCCGCGTTAGGCTACGTTAGGTTAGGTTACTGCTCCTCATGACCACAAAGATTCAAGTTATAGTTTCGGTAGGGCCCTGCCCACCCGCGTTAGACTACGTTAGGGTAGGTTACTGCTCCTCATGACCACAAAGAGGCAAAAAATAGTTTCGGTAAGAGCCCTGCCCACCCGCGTTGTGCTACGTTAGGTTAGGTTACTGGTGCTCATGGCCACAAAAAGGCAAGTTATAGTTTCGATAAGAGCCCTGCCCACCCGCGTTAGGCTACGTTAGGTTAGGTTACTGCTCCTCATGACCACAAAGATTCAAGGTATAGTTTCGGTAAGGGCCCTGCCCACCCGCGTTAGACTACGTTAGGGTAGGTTACTGCTCCTCATGACCACAAAGAGGCAAAATATAGTTTCGGTAAGAGCCCTGCCCACCCGCGTTGGGCTACGTTAGGTTAGGTTACTGGTGCTCATGGCCACAAAAAGGCAAATTATAGTTTCGGTAAGGGCCCTGCCCACCCGCGTTGGGTTACGTTAGGTTAGGTTACTGGTGCTCATGGCCACAAAAAGGCAAATTATAGTTTCGGTAAGGGCCCTGCCCACCCGCGTTAGGCTACGTTAGGTTAGGTTACTGCTCCTCATGACCACAAAGAGGCAAAATATAGTTTCGGTAAGAGCCCTGCCCACCCGCGTTGGGCTACGTTAGGTTAGGTTACTGGTGCTCATGGCCACAAAAAGGCAAATTATAGTTTCGGTAAGGGCCCTGCCCACCCGCGTTGGGCTACGTTAGGTTAGGTTACTGGTGCTCATGGCCACAAAAAGGCAAATTATAGTTTCGGTAAGGGCCCTGCCCACCCGCGTTAGGCTACGTTAGGTTAGGTTACTGCTCCTCATGACCACAAAGAGGCAAAATATAGTTTCGGTAAGAGCCCTGCCCACCCGCGTTGGGCTACGTTAGGTTAGGTTACTGGTGCTCATGGCCACAAAAAGGCAAATTATAGTTTCGGTAAGGGCCCTGCCCACCCGCGTTAGGCTACGTTAGGTTAGGTTACTGCTCCTCATGACCACAAAGAGGCAAAATATAGTTTCGGTAAGAGCCCTGCCCACACGCGTTGGGCTACGTTAGGTTAGGTTACTGGTGCTCATGATCACAAAGAGGCAAATTATAGTTTCGATAAGAGCCCTGCCCACCCGCGTTAGGCTACGTTAGGATAGGTTACTGCTCCTCATGACCACAAAGAGGCAAAATATAGTTTCGGTAAGAGCCCTGCCCACCCGCGTTGGGCTACGTTAGGTTAGGTTACTGGTGCTCATGGCCACAAAAAGGCAAGTTATAGTTTCGGTAAGGGCCCTGCCCACCCGCATTGGGCTACGTTAGGTTAGGTTACTGCTCCTCATGACCACAAAGAGGCAAAATATAGTTTCGGTAAGAGCCCTGCCCACCCGCATTGGGTAATGTGAGGTTAGGTTACTGCTGCTCATGACCACAAAGAGGCAAAATATAGTTTCGGTAAGAGCCCTGCCCACCCGCGTTGGGCTACGTTAGGTTTGGTTACTGCTGCTCATGACCACAAAGAGGCAAAATATAGTTTCGGTAAGAGCCCTGCCCACCCGCGTTGGGCTACGTTAGGTTAGGTTACTGGTGCTCATGGCCACAAAAAGGCAAGTTATAGTTTCGGTAAGAGCCCTGCCCACCCGCGTTAGGCTACGTTAGGTTAGGTTACTGCAGGTCATGACCACAAAGAGGCAAAATAAAGTTTCGGTAAGAGCCCTGCCCACCCGCGTTAGGCTATGTTAGGTTAGGTTACTGCTCCTCATGACCACAAAGAGGCAAAATATAGTTTCGGTAAGAGCCCTGCCCACCCGCGTTGGGCTACGTTAGGTTAGATTACTGGTGCTCATGGCCACAAAAAGGCAAGTTATAGTTTCGGTAAGAGCCCTGCCCACCCGCGTTAGGCTATGTTAGGTTAGGTTACTGCTCCTCATGACCACAAAGAGGCAAAATATAGTTTCGGTAAGAGCCCTGCCCACCCGCGTTGGGCTACGTTAGGTTAGGTTACTGGTGCTCATGGCCACAAAAAGGCAAGTTATAGTTTCGGTAAGAGCCCTGCCCACCCGCATTGGGCTATGTAAGGTTAGGTTACTGCTCCTCATGACCACAAAGAGGCAAGCTATAGTTTCGATAAGAGCCCTGCCCAGCCGCATTGGGCTACGTTAGGTTGGGTTACTGCTCCTCATGACCACAAAGAGGCAAGCTATACTTACGGTAAGAGCCCTGCCCACCCGCATTGGGCTATGTAAGGTTAGTTTACTGCTCCGCATGACCAGAAAGAGGCAAGCTATACTTACGGTAAGAGCACTGCACACCCGCGTTAGGCTACGTTAGGTTAGGTTACTGCTCCTCATGACCACAAAGATTCAAGTTATAGTTTCGGTAAGGGCCCTGCCCACCCGCGTTAGACTACGTTAGAGTAGGTTACTGCTCCTCATGACCACAAAGAGGCAAAATATAGTTTCGGTAAGAGCCCTGCCTACCCGCGTTGGGCTACGTTAGGTTAGGTTACTGGTGCTCATGGCCACAAAAAGGCAAATGATAGTTTCGGTAAGGGCCCTGCCCACCCGCGTTAGGCTACGTTAGGTTAGGTTACTGCTCCTCATGACCACAAAGAGGCAAAATATAGTTTCGGTAAGAGCCCTGCCCACCTGCGTTGGGCTACGTTAGGTTAGGTTACTGGTGCTCATGGCCACAGAAAGGCAAGTTATAGTTTCGATAAGAGCCCTGCCCACCCGCGTTAGGCTACGTTAGGTTAGGTTACTGCTCCTCATGACCACAAAGATTCAAGTTATAGTTTCGGTAAGGGCCCTGCCCACCCGCGTTAGACTACGTTAGGGTAGGTTACTGCTCCTCATGACCACAAAGAGGCAAAATATAGTTTCGGTAAGAGCCCTGCCCACCCGCGTTGGGCTACGTTAGGTTAGGTTACTGGTGCTCATGGCCACAAAAAGGCAAATTATAGTTTCGGTAAGGGCCCTGCCCACCCGCGTTGGGCTACGTTATTTTAGGTTATTGGTGCTCATGGCCACAAAAAGGCAAATTATAGTTTCGGTAAGGGCCCTGCCCACCCGCGTTAGGCTACGTTAGGTTAGGTTACTGCTCCTCATGACCACAAAGAGGCAAAATATAGATTCGTCAAGGGCCCTGCCCACCCGCGTTAGGCTACGTTAGGTTAGGATACTGCTCCTTATGACCACAAAGAGGCAAAATATAGTTTCGGTAAGAGCCCTGCCCACCCGCGTTGGGCTACGTTAGGTTAGGTTACTGGTGCTCATGGCCACAAAAAGGCAAATTATAGTTTCGGTAAGGGCCCTGCCCACCCGCGTTAGGCTACGTTAGGTTAGGTTACTGCTCCTCATGACCACAAAGAGGCAAAATATAGTTTCGGTAAGAGCCCTGCCCACCCGCGTTGGGCTACGTTAGGTTAGGTTACTGGTGCTCATGATCACAAAGAGGCAAATTATAGTTTCGATAAGAGCCCTGCCCACCCGCGTTAGGCTACGTTAGGTTAGGTTACTGCTCCTCATGACCACAAGGAGGCAAAATATAGTTTCGGTAAGAGCCCTGCCCACCCGCGTTGGGCTACGTTAGGTTAGGTTACTGGTGCTCATGGCCACAAAAAGGCAAGTTATAGTTTCGGTAAGAGCCCTGCCCACCCGCGTTAGGCTACGTTAGGTTAGGTTACTGCTGCTCATGAAAACAAAGAGGCAAAATATAGTTTCGGTAAGATCCCTGCCCACCCGCGTTGGGCTACGTTAGGTTAGGTTACAGGTGCTCATGGCCACAAAAAGGCAAGTTATAGTTTCGGTAAGAGCCCTGCCCACCCGCGTTAGGCTACGTTAGGTTAGGTTACTGCTGCTCATGACCACAAAGAGGCAAGCTATACTTTCAGTAAGAGCCCTGCCCACCCGCATTGGGCTATGTAAGGTTTGGTTACTGCTCCTCATGACCACATAGAGGCAAGCTATACTTTCAGTAAGAGCCCTGCCCACCCGCGTTAGGCTACGTTAGGTTAGGTTACTGCTGCTCATGACCACAAAGAGGCAAGCTATACTTTCAGTAAGAGCCCTGCCCACCCGCGTTAGGCTACGTTAGGTTAGGTTACTGCTGCTCATGACCACAAAGAGGCAAGCTATACTTTCAGTAAGAGCCCTGCCCACCCGCGTTAGGCTACGTTAGGTTAGGTTACTGCTGCTCATGACCACAAAGAGGCAAAATATAGTTTCGGTAAGATCCCTGCCCACCCGCGTTGGGCTACGTTAGGTTAGGTTACTGGTGCTCATGGCCACAAAAAGGCAAGTTATAGTTTCGGTAAGAGCCCTGCCCACCCGCGTTAGGCTACGTTAGGTTAGGTTACTGCTGCTCATGACCACAAAGAGGCAAGCTATACTTTCAGTAAGAGCCCTGCCCACCCGCGTTGGGCTACGTTAGGTTAGGTTACTGCTGCTCATGACCACAAAGAGGCAAAATATAGTTTCGGTAAGAGCCCTGCCCACCCGCATTGGGCTATGTAAGGTTAGGTTACTGCTGCTCATGACCACAAAGAGGCAAAATATAGTTTCGGTAAGAGCCCTGCCCACCCGCATTGGGCTACGTTCGGTTAGGTTACTGCTGCTCATGACCACAAAGAGGCAAAATATAGTTTCGGTAAGAGCACTGCCCACCCGCATTGGGCTATGTAAGGTTAGGTTACTGCTCCTCATGACCACAAAGAGGCAAGTTATAGTTTCGATAAGAGCCCTGCCCACCCGCATTAGGCTATGTAAGGTTCGGTTACTGTTTCTCATGACCACAAAGAGGCAAGCTCTACTTACGGTAAGACCACTGCCCACCCACGTTAGGCTACGTTAGGTTAGGTTACTGCTCCTCATGACCACAAAGAGGCAAGCAATACTTACGGTAAGAGCACTGCCCACCCGCATTGGGCTATGTAAGGTTAGGTTACTGCTCCTCATGACCACAAAGAGGCAAGCTATACTTACGGTGAGAGCACTGCACCCCCGCGTTAGGCTACGTTAAGTTAGGTTACTGCTCCTCATGACCACAAAGATTCAAGTTATAGTTTCGGTAAGAGCCCTGCCCACCCGCGTTAGACTACGTTAGGTTAGGTTATTGCTCCTTATGACCACAAAGAAGCAAGTTTTAAATTCGATAAGAGCCCTGCCCAGCCGCATTGGGCTACGTTAGGTTGGGTTACTGCTCCACATGACCACAAAGAGGCAAGCGATACTTTCGGTAAGAGCCCTGCCCACCAGCATTGGGCTATGTAAGGTTAGGTTACTGCTCCTCATGACCACAAAGATCCATGGTATACTTACGGTAAGAGCCCTGCCCACGCGCATTTGGCTATGTAAGGTTAGGTTACTGCTCCTCATGACCACAAAGAGGCAAGCTATACTTACGGTAAGAGCCCTGCAGACGCGCATTGGGCTATGTAAAGTTAGGTTACTGCTCCTCATGACTACAAAGAGGCAAGTTATAGTTTCGATAAGAGCCCTGCCCAGCCGCATTGGGCTACGTTAGGTTGGGTTACTGCTCCACATGACCACAAAGAGGCAAGCGATACTTACGGTAAGAGCCCTGCCCACCCGCGTTGGGCTATGTAAGGTTAGGTTACTGCTCCACATGACCACAAAGAGGTAAGCTATACTTACGGTAAGAGCCCTGCCTACCCGCATTGGGCTATGTAAGGTTAGGTTACTGCTCCTCATGCCCACAAAGAGGCAAGCTATACTTACGGTAAGAGCCCTGCCCACGCGCATTATGCTATGTAAGTTTGGGTTACTGCTCCACATGACCACAAAGAGGCAAGCGATACTTTCGGTAAGAGCCCTGCCCACCCGCATTGGGCTATGTAATTTAGGTTACTGCTCCTTATGACCACAAAGAGGCAAGCTATACTTACGGTAAGAGCACTGCCCACCCGCATTGGGCTATGTAAGGTTAGGTTACTGCTCCTCATGAACACAAAGAGGCAAGCTATACTTACGGTAAGAGCCCTGCCCACCCGCATTGGGCTATGTAAGGTTAGGTTACTGCTCCTTATGACCACAAAGAGGCAAGTTTTAGTTTCGATAAGAGCCCTGCCCACCCGCGTTAGGCTACGTTAGGTTAGGTTACTGCTCCTCATGACCACAAAGAGGCAAGATATAGTTTCGCTGAGAGCACTGCCCACCTCGTTAGGCTACGTTAGGTTAGGTTACTGCTCCTCATGACCACAAAGAGGCAAGCTATACTTACGGTAAGAGCACTGCCCACCCGCGTTAGGCTACGTTAGGTTAGGTTACTGCTCCTCATGACCACAAATAGGCAAGCTATACATACGGTAAGAGCACTGCCCACCCGCGTTAGGCTACGTTAGGTTAGGTTACTGCTCCTCATGACCACAAAGAGACAAGCTATAGTTTCGATAGGAGCCCTGCCCCCCGCATTGGGCTATGAAAGGTTAGGTTACTGCTCCTCATGATCACAAAGAGGCAAGTTATAGTTTCGATAAGAGCCCTGCCCACCCGCCTTGGGCTATGTAAGGTTAGGTTACTCTTCCTCATGACCACAAAGAGGAAAGTTATAGTTTCGGTAAGAGCCCTGCCCACCCGCATTGAGCTATGTAAGGTTAGGTTAATGCTCCTCATGATCACAAAGAGGCAAGTTATAGTTTCGATAAGAGCCCTGCCCACCCGCATTGGGCTATGTAAGGTTAGGTTACTGCTCCTCATGATCACAAAGAGGCAAGTTATAGTTTCGATAAGAGCCCTGCCCACACGCGTTAGGCTACGTTAGGTTAGGTTACTCTTTCTCATGACCACAAAGAGGCAAGTTATAGTTTCGGTAAGAGCCCTGCCCACCCGCATTGGGCTATGTAAGGTTAGGTTACTGCTCCGCATGACCACAAAAAGGCAAATTAATGATTCGGTAAGAGCCCTGCCCACCTGCGTTAGGCTTCGTTAGGTTAGGTTACTGCTCCTCCTGACCACAAAGAGGTAAGTTAGATTTACGGTAAGAGCCTTGCCCACACGCGTTATGATACGTAAGGTTAGATTACTCTTCTTCATGATCACAAATACGTACGTTATACTTTCGGTAAGAGCACTGCCCATCCGCGGTAGGCTACGTTAGGTTAGGTTACTCTTCCTCATGACCACAAGGAGATAAGTTACAGTGTCTGTAAGAGCCCTGCCCACACGCGTTAGGCTACGTTAGGTTAGGTTACTGCTCCTTATGATCCCAAATAGGCAAGTTATAGTTTCTGTAAGAGACCTGCCCACCTGCATTGTTCTACGTTATGTAAGGTTTCTGCTCCTCATGACCAAAAAGAGGCAAGTTATAGTTTCGGTAAGCGCCCTGCCCACCCGCATTGTTCTACGTTAGGTAAGGTTACTCATCCTCATGACCAAAAAAAGGCAAGTTATAGTTTCAGTAGGAGACCTGCCCACCAGCATTAGGCTACGTTAGGTTAGGTTACTGCTTCTCATGACAACAAAGAGGCAAGTTATAGTTAAGCTAAGAGCCCTGCCCACACGCGTTAGGCTACGTTATGTTAAGTTACTACCCCTCATGACCACAAAAGACAAGTTATAGTTTCGGTAAGAGCCCTGCCCACCCGCGTTAGGCTATGTTAGGTTAGTTTACTGCTCGTCATGACTACAAAGAGGCAAGTTATAGTTTCGGAGGGAGCCCTGCCCACCCGCGTTAGGCTACGTTAGGATAGGTTACTGCTCCTCATGACCACAAGGAGATAAGTTATAGTTTCGGTAAGAACCCTGCCCACCCACGTTAGGCTACGTTAGGTCAGGTTTCTGCAACTCATTACCACAAAGAGGCAAGTTATATTTTCATTGGGAGCCCTGCCCACCCGCGTTAGGCTACGTTAGGTTAGGTTACTGCTAAGCATGACCACAAAGATGCAAAGTATAATTTCGGTAGAGCCCTGCCCACCTGCGTTAGGCTACGTTAGGTTAGGTAACTGCCCCTCATGACCACAAAGAGGCAAGTTATAGTTACGGTAAGAGACTTGCCCACCTGCGTTAGGATACGTTAGGTTAGGTTACTCTTCCTTATGACCACCAATAGGGAAGTTATAGTTTCGATAAGAGCACTACCCACCCGCGTTATTCTACGTTAGGTTAGGTAACTCTTCCTCATGAACACAAAGAGATAAGTAATAGTTTCGGTAAGAGCTCAGCCCACACGCGTTAGGCTACGTCAGGTTCGGTTACTCTTCGTCATGACCACAAAGGGAAAAGTTATAGTTTCGATAAGAGCCCTGCCCACTCGCGTTAGACTACGTTAGATTAGGTTACTACTCCTCATGATCACAAAAAGGCAAGTTATAGTTTCGGGAAGAGCCTTGCCACCCGCGTTAGGCTACGATAGGTTAGGTTACTGGTCCTGATGACCACAAAGATACAAGTTATAGTTTTGGTAAGAGCCCTGCCCACCCGCGTTAGGCTACTTTAGGTTAGGTTACTACTCCTTATGACCACAAAGAGGCAATTTATAGTTTCGGTAAGAGCCCTGCTCACCCGCGTTAGGCTACGTTAGATTAGGTTACTGCTCCTCATTACCACAAGGAGATAAGTTATAGTTTCGGTAAGAGCCTTGCCCACCTGCATTGTTCTACGTTAGGTTAGGTTACTGCTTCTCATGACCAAAAAGAGGCAAGTTATAGTTTCAGTAAGAGCCTTGCCACCCGCGTTAGGCTACGATAGGTTAGGTTACTGGTCCTGATGACCACAAAGATACAAGTTATAGTTTTGGTAAGAGCCCTGCCCACCCGCGTTAGGCTACTTTAGGTTAGGTTACTACTACTTATGACCACAAAGAGGCAATTTATAGTTTCGGTAAGAGCCCTGCCCACCCGCATTGTTCTACGTTAGGTTAGGTTACTACTCCTCATGACCAAAAAGAGGCAAGTTATAGTTTCCGTAAGAGCCTTGCCCACCCGCGTTAGGCTAAGTTAGGTTAGGTTACTGCTGCTCATGACCACAAAGAGGCAAGTTATAGTTTCAGTAAGAGCCCTGCCCACCCGCGTTAGGCTAAGTTAGGTTAGGTTACTGCTGCTCATGACCACAAAGAGGCAAGTTATAGTTTCGGTAAGAGCCCTGCCCACCCGCGTTAGGCTAAGTTAGGTTAGGTTACTGCTGCTCATGACCACAAAGAGGCAAGTTATAGTTTCGGTAAGTGCCCTGCCCACCCGCATTGTTCTACGTTAGGTTAGGTTACTACTCCTCATGACCAAAAAGAGGCAAGTTATAGTTTCCGTAAGAGCCCTGCCCACCCGCGTCAGGCTAAGTTAGGTTAGGTTACTGCTGCTCATGACCACAAAGAGGCAAGTTATAGTTTCGGTAAGAGCCCTGCCCACACGCGTTAGGCTACGTTAGTTTAGGTTACTGCTGCTCATGACCACAAAGAGACTAGTTATAGTTTCAGTAAGATCCCTGCCCAACCGCATTGTTCTACGTTAGGTAAGTTTACTGCTCCTCATGACCAAAAAAAGGCAAGTTATAATTTCGGTAAGAGCCCTGCCCAACCGCGTTAGGATTCGTTAGTTTAGGTTACTGTTCCTCATGTCCACAAAGAGACAAGTTATAGTTTCTGTAAGAGCCCTGCCCACACGCGTTAGGCTACGTTATGTTAAGTTACTACCCCTCATGACCACAAAAGACAAGTTATAGTTTCGGTAAGAGCCCTGTCCACCCGCGATAGGCTACGTTAGGTTAGTTTACTCCTGCTCATGACCACAAAAGACAAGTTATAGTTTCGGTAAGAGCCCTGCCCACCCGCGTTAGGCCATGTTAGGTTAGGTTACTGCTCCTCATGACTACAAAGAGGCAAGTTATAGTTTCGGAGGGAGCCCTGCCCACCCGCGTTAGGCTACGTTAGGTTAGGTTACTGCTCCTCATGACCACAAGGAGATAAGTTATAGTTTCGGTAAGAGCACTGCCCACCCGCGTTAGGTTACGTTAGGTCAGGTTTCTGCAACTCCTTACTACAAAGAGGCAAGTTATAGTTTCATTAAGAGCCCTGCCCACCCGCGTTAGGGTACGTTAGCTTAGGTTACTGCTAAGCATGACCACAAAGATGGAAGTTATACTTTCGGTAAGAGCACTGCCCACCCGCGTTATTCTACGTTAGGTTAGGTTACTCTTCCTCATGACCACAAAGAGATAAGTAATAGTGTCGGTAAGAGCCTTGCTCACACGCGTTAGGCTACGTTAGATTAGGTTACTGCTCCTCATGGTCACAAAGAGGCAAGTTATAGTTTCGGTATTAGCCTTGCCACCCGCGTTAGGCTACGATAGGTTAGGTTACTGGTCCTGATGACCACATAGATACAAGTTAAAGTTTCGGTAAGAGCCCTGCCCACCCGCATTGTTCTACGTTAGGTTAGGTTACTGCTTCTCATGACCAAAAAGAGGCAAGATATAGTTTCAGTAAGAGCACTGCCCACCCGCGTTAGGCTACGTTAGGTTAGGTTACTCTTCCTCATGACCACAAAGACGCAAGTTATAGTTTCGGTAAGAACCCCGCCTACACGCATTGTTCTACGTTAGGTTAGGTTACTGCACCTCATGACCACAAAAAGGCAAATTATAGATTCGGTAAGAGCCCTGCCCACCTGCGTTAGGCTACGTTAGGTTAGGTTACTGCTGCTCATGACCACAAAGACACAAGTTATAGTTTCCGTAAGAGCCCTGCCTACCCGCGTTAGGCTAATTTAGGTTAGGTTACTGCTCCTTATGACCGCAAAGAGGCAAATTATGGTTTCGGTAAGAGCCCTGCCCACCCACATTGTTCTACGTTAGGTTAGGTTTCTGCTCCTCATGACCAAAAAGAGGCAAGTTATAGTCTCAGTAAGAGCCCTGCCCAACTGCGTTTGGCTACGATAGGTTAGGTTACTCTTCCCCATGACCACAAAGAGATAAGTTATAGTTTCGGTAAAAGCCCTGCCCACACGCGTTAGGCTACGTTATGTTAAATTACTGCTCCTCGTGGCTACAAAGAGGCAAGTTATAGTTTCGGTAAGAGCCCTGCCCACCCCCGTTAGGCTACGTTAGGTTAGGTTACTGCTCCTCATGAACACAAAGACACAAGTTATAGTTTCTGTAAGAGCCCTGCCCACCCGCGTTAGGCTACGTTAGGTTAGGTTACTCTTCCTCATGACCACAAATAGGTAAGTTATAATTTCGGTAAGAGCACTGTCCTACCGCGTTAGGCTACGTTAGGTTAGGTTACTGTTCCTCATGACCACAAGGAGATAAGTTATAGTTTCGATAAGAGCCCTGCCCACCGGCGTTAGTCTACGTTAGGTTAGGTTACTGCTACTCATGATAACAAAGAGGCAAGTTATAGTTTCCGTATGAGTCTTGCCACCCGCGTTAGGCTACATTAGGTTAGGTTACTGCTTCTCAAGACCACAAAAGGGTAAATTAGAGTTTCGGTAAGAGCCTTGCTTACCCGCATTTTCTTACGTTAGGTTAGGTTTCTGCTCCTCATGACCACAAAGAGGCAAGTTATAGTTTCGGTAATAGCCCTGCCCACCCGCGTTAGGCTACGTTAGGATAGGTTACTGCTCCTCATGAGCACAAAGTGGCAAGTTATAGTTTCGGTAAGAGCCTTGCCCACCCGCATTTTCTTACGTTAGGTTAGGTTTCTGCTCCTCATGGTCACAAAGAGGCAAGTTATAGTTTCGGTATTAGCCTTGCCACCCGCGTTAGGCTACGTTAGGTTAGGTTACTCTTCCTCATGACCACAAAGAGATAAGGTATAGTTTCGGTAAGAGCCCAGCCTACACGCGTTAGGCTACGATAGATTAGGTTCTGCTCCTCACGATCACAAAAAGGCAAGTTATAGTTTCGGTAAAAGCCCTGCCCACCCGCGTTAGGCTACGTTAGGTTAGGTTGCTGTTCTTCATGGCCACAAAGAGGCAAGTTATTGTTTCGGTATGAGCCTTGCCACCCGCGTTATGCTACGATAGGTTAGGTTACTGGTCCTGATGACCACAAAGATACAAGTTATAGTTTTGGTAAGAGCCCTGCCCACCCGCGTTAGGCTACTTTAGGTTAGGTTACTACTCCTCATGACCACAAAGAGGCAAGTTATAGTTTCGGTAAGAGCCCTGCCCACCCGCGTTAGGCTACGTTAGGTTAGGTTACTGCTCCACATGATCACAAGAAGATAAGTTATAGTTTCGGTAAGAGCCTTGCCCACCCGCATTGTTCTACGTTAGGTTAGGTTACTGCTGCTCATGACCACAAAGAGGCAAGTTATAGTTTCGGTAAGAGCCCTGCCCACACGCGTTAGGCTACGTTAGTTTAGGTTACTGCTGCTCATGACCACAAAGAGACTAGTTATAGTTTCAGTAAGATCCCTGCCCAACCGCATTGTTCTACGTTAGGTAAGTTTACTGCTCCTCATGACCAAAAAAAGGCAAGTTATAATTTCGGTAAGAGCCCTGCCCAACCGCGTTAGGATTCGTTAGTTTAGGTTACTGTTCCTCATGTCCACAAAGAGACAAGTTATAGTTTCTGTAAGAGCCCTGCCCACACGCGTTAGGCTACGTTATGTTAAGTTACTACCCCTCATGACCACAAAAGACAAGTTATAGTTTCGGTAAGAGCCCTGTCCACCCGCGATAGGCTACGTTAGGTTAGTTTACTCCTGCTCATGACCACAAAAGACAAGTTATAGTTTCGGTAAGAGCCCTGCCCACCCGCGTTAGGCCATGTTAGGTTAGGTTACTGCTCCTCATGACTACAAAGAGGCAAGTTATAGTTTCGGAGGGAGCCCTGCCCACCCGCGTTAGGCTACGTTAGGTTAGGTTACTGCTCCTCATGACCACAAGGAGATAAGTTATAGTTTCGGTAAGAGCACTGCCCACCCGCGTTAGGTTACGTTAGGTCAGGTTTCTGCAACTCCTTACTACAAAGAGGCAAGTTATAGTTTCATTAAGAGCCCTGCCCACCCGCGTTAGGGTACGTTAGCTTAGGTTACTGCTAAGCATGACCACAAAGATGGAAGTTATACTTTCGGTAAGAGCACTGCCCACCCGCGTTATTCTACGTTAGGTTAGGTTACTCTTCCTCATGACCACAAAGAGATAAGTAATAGTGTCGGTAAGAGCCTTGCTCACACGCGTTAGGCTACGTTAGATTAGGTTACTGCTCCTCATGGTCACAAAGAGGCAAGTTATAGTTTCGGTATTAGCCTTGCCACCCGCGTTAGGCTACGATAGGTTAGGTTACTGGTCCTGATGACCACATAGATACAAGTTAAAGTTTCGGTAAGAGCCCTGCCCACCCGCATTGTTCTACGTTAGGTTAGGTTACTGCTTCTCATGACCAAAAAGAGGCAAGATATAGTTTCAGTAAGAGCACTGCCCACCCGCGTTAGGCTACGTTAGGTTAGGTTACTCTTCCTCATGACCACAAAGACGCAAGTTATAGTTTCGGTAAGAACCCCGCCTACACGCATTGTTCTACGTTAGGTTAGGTTACTGCACCTCATGACCACAAAAAGGCAAATTATAGATTCGGTAAGAGCCCTGCCCACCTGCGTTAGGCTACGTTAGGTTAGGTTACTGCTGCTCATGACCACAAAGACACAAGTTATAGTTTCCGTAAGAGCCCTGCCTACCCGCGTTAGGCTAATTTAGGTTAGGTTACTGCTCCTTATGACCGCAAAGAGGCAAATTATGGTTTCGGTAAGAGCCCTGCCCACCCACATTGTTCTACGTTAGGTTAGGTTTCTGCTCCTCATGACCAAAAAGAGGCAAGTTATAGTCTCAGTAAGAGCCCTGCCCAACTGCGTTTGGCTACGATAGGTTAGGTTACTCTTCCCCATGACCACAAAGAGATAAGTTATAGTTTCGGTAAAAGCCCTGCCCACACGCGTTAGGCTACGTTATGTTAAATTACTGCTCCTCGTGGCTACAAAGAGGCAAGTTATAGTTTCGGTAAGAGCCCTGCCCACCCCCGTTAGGCTACGTTAGGTTAGGTT
The DNA here is from genome assembly GCA_036971475.1 of Prosapia bicincta. Taxonomy (NCBI): domain Eukaryota; kingdom Metazoa; phylum Arthropoda; class Insecta; order Hemiptera; family Cercopidae; genus Prosapia; species Prosapia bicincta. The sequence goes on from JBAIZL010000007.1 coordinate 29,816,178, forward strand.
ACTGCTCCTCATGAACACAAAGACACAAGTTATAGTTTCTGTAAGAGCCCTGCCCACCCGCGTTAGGCTACGTTAGGTTAGGTTACTCTTCCTCATGACCACAAATAGGTAAGTTATAATTTCGGTAAGAGCACTGTCCTACCGCGTTAGGCTACGTTAGGTTAGGTTACTGTTCCTCATGACCACAAGGAGATAAGTTATAGTTTCGATAAGAGCCCTGCCCACCGGCGTTAGTCTACGTTAGGTTAGGTTACTGCTACTCATGATAACAAAGAGGCAAGTTATAGTTTCCGTATGAGTCTTGCCACCCGCGTTAGGCTACATTAGGTTAGGTTACTGCTTCTCAAGACCACAAAAGGGTAAATTAGAGTTTCGGTAAGAGCCTTGCTTACCCGCATTTTCTTACGTTAGGTTAGGTTTCTGCTCCTCATGACCACAAAGAGGCAAGTTATAGTTTCGGTAATAGCCCTGCCCACCCGCGTTAGGCTACGTTAGGATAGGTTACTGCTCCTCATGAGCACAAAGTGGCAAGTTATAGTTTCGGTAAGAGCCTTGCCCACCCGCATTTTCTTACGTTAGGTTAGGTTTCTGCTCCTCATGGTCACAAAGAGGCAAGTTATAGTTTCGGTATTAGCCTTGCCACCCGCGTTAGGCTACGTTAGGTTAGGTTACTCTTCCTCATGACCACAAAGAGATAAGGTATAGTTTCGGTAAGAGCCCAGCCTACACGCGTTAGGCTACGATAGATTAGGTTCTGCTCCTCACGATCACAAAAAGGCAAGTTATAGTTTCGGTAAAAGCCCTGCCCACCCGCGTTAGGCTACGTTAGGTTAGGTTGCTGTTCTTCATGGCCACAAAGAGGCAAGTTATTGTTTCGGTATGAGCCTTGCCACCCGCGTTATGCTACGATAGGTTAGGTTACTGGTCCTGATGACCACAAAGATACAAGTTATAGTTTTGGTAAGAGCCCTGCCCACCCGCGTTAGGCTACTTTAGGTTAGGTTACTACTCCTCATGACCACAAAGAGGCAAGTTATAGTTTCGGTAAGAGCCCTGCCCACCCGCGTTAGGCTACGTTAGGTTAGGTTACTGCTCCACATGATCACAAGAAGATAAGTTATAGTTTCGGTAAGAGCCTTGCCCACCCGCATTGTTCTACGTTAGGTTAGGTTACTGCTGCTCATGACCACAAAGAGGCAAGTTATAGTTTCGGTAAGAGCCCTGCCCACACGCGTTAGGCTACGTTAGTTTAGGTTACTGCTGCTCATGACCACAAAGTGACTAGTTATAGTTTCAGTAAGATCCCTGCCCAACCGCATTGTTCTACGTTAGGTAAGTTTACTGCTCCTCATGACCAAAAAAAGGCAAGTTATAATTTCGGTAAGAGCCCTGCCCAACCGCGTTAGGATTCGTTAGTTTAGGTTACTGCTCCTCATGTCCATAAAGAGACAAGTTATAGTTTCTGTAAGAGCCCTGCCCACACGCGTTAGGCTACGTTATGTTAAGTTACTACCCCTCATGACCACAAAAGACAAGTTATAGTTTCGGTAAGAGCCCTGTCCACCCGCGTTAGGCTACGTTAGGTTAGTTTACTCCTGCTCATGACCACAAAAGACAAGTTATAGTTTCGGTAAGAGCCCTGCCCACCCGCGTTAGGCCATGTTAGGTTAGGTTACTGCTCCTCATGACTACAAAGAGGCAAGTTATAGTTTCGGAGGGAGCCCTGCCCACCCGCGTTAGGCTACGTTAGGTTAGGTTACTGCTCCTCATGACCACAAGGAGATAAGTTATAGTTTCGGTAAGAGCACTGCCCACCCGCGTTAGGTTACGTTAGGTCAGGTTTCTGCAACTCCTTACTACAAAGAGGCAAGTTATAGTTTCATTAAGAGCCCTGCCCACCCGCGTTAGGGTACGTTAGCTTAGGTTACTGCTAAGCATGACCACAAAGATGGAAGTTATACTTTCGGTAAGAGCACTGCCCACCCGCGTTATTCTACGTTAGGTTAGGTTACTCTTCCTCATGACCACAAAGAGATAAGTAATAGTGTCGGTAAGAGCCTTGCTCACACGCGTTAGGCTACGTTAGATTAGGTTACTGCTCCTCATGGTCACAAAGAGGCAAGTTATAGTTTCGGTATTAGCCTTGCCACCCGCGTTAGGCTACGATAGGTTAGGTTACTGGTCCTGATGACCACATAGATACAAGTTAAAGTTTCGGTAAGAGCCCTGCCCACCCGCATTGTTCTACGTTAGGTTAGGTTACTGCTTCTCATGACCAAAAAGAGGCAAGATATAGTTTCAGTAAGAGCACTGCCCACCCGCGTTAGGCTACGTTAGGTTAGGTTACTCTTCCTCATGACCACAAAGACGCTAGTTATAGTTTCGGTAAGAACCCCGCCTACACGCATTGTTCTACGTTAGGTTAGGTTACTGCACCTCATGACCACAAAAAGGCAAATTATAGATTCGGTAAGAGCCCTGCCCACCTGCGTTAGGCTACGTTAGGTTAGGTTACTGCTGCTCATGACCACAAAGACACAAGTTATAGTTTCCGTAAGAGCCCTGCCTACCCGCGTTAGGCTAATTTAGGTTAGGTTACTGCTCCTTATGACCGCAAAGAGGCAAATTATGGTTTCGGTAAGAGCCCTGCCCACCCACATTGTTCTACGTTAGGTTAGGTTTCTGCTCCTCATGACCAAAAAGAGGCAAGTTATAGTCTCAGTAAGAGCCCTGCCCACCTGCGTTAGGCTACGATAGGTTAGGTTACTCTTCCCCATGACCACAAAGAGATAAGTTATAGTTTCGGTAAAAGCCCTGCCCACACGCGTTAGGCTACGTTATGTTAAATTACTGCTCCTCGTGGCTACAAAGAGGCAAGTTATAGTTTCGGTAAGAGCCCTGCCCACCCCCGTTAGGCTACGTTAGGTTAGGTTACTGCTCCTCATGAACACAAAGACACAAGTTATAGTTTCTGTAAGAGCCCTGCCCACCCGCGTTAGGCTACGTTAGGTTAGGTTACTCTTCCTCATGACCACAAATAGGTAAGTTATAATTTCGGTAAGAGCACTGTCCTACCGCGTTAGGCTACGTTAGGTTAGGTTACTGTTCCTCATGACCACAAGGAGATAAGTTATAGTTTCGATAAGAGCCCTGCCCACCCGCGTTAGTCTACGTTAGGTTAGGTTACTGCTACTCATGATAACAAAGAGGCAAGTTATAGTTTCCGTATGAGTCTTGCCACCCGCGTTAGGCTACATTAGGTTAGGTTACTGCTTCTCAAGACCACAAAAGGGTAAATTAGAGTTTCGGTAAGAGCCTTGCTTACCCGCATTTTCTTACGTTAGGTTAGGTTTCTGCTCCTCATGACCACAAAGAGGCAAGTTATAGTTTCGGTAATAGCCCTGCCCACCCGCGTTAGGCTACGTTAGGATAGGTTACTGCTCCTCATGAGCACAAAGTGGCAAGTTATAGTTTCGGTAAGAGCCTTGCCCACCCGCATTTTCTTACGTTAGGTTAGGTTTCTGCTCCTCATGGTCACAAAGAGGCAAGTTATAGTTTCGGTATTAGCCTTGCCACCCGCGTTAGGCTACGTTAGGTTAGGTTACTCTTCCTCATGACCACAAAGAGATAAGGTATAGTTTCGGTAAGAGCCCAGCCTACACGCGTTAGGCTACGATAGATTAGGTTCTGCTCCTCACGATCACAAAAAGGCAAGTTATAGTTTCGGTAAAAGCCCTGCCCACCCGCGTTAGGCTACGTTAGGTTAGGTTGCCGCTCTTCATGGCCACAAAGAGGCAAGTTATAGTTTCGGTATGAGCCTTGCCACCCGCGTTATGCTACGATAGGTTAGGTTACTGGTCCTGATGACCACAAAGATACAAGTTATAGTTTTGGTAAGAGCCCTGCCCACCCGCGTTAGGCTACTTTAGGTTAGGTTACTACTCCTCATGACCACAAAGAGGCAAGTTATAGTTTCGGTAAGAGCCCTGCCCACCCGCGTTAGGCTACGTTAGGTTAGGTTACTGCTCCACATGATCACAAGAAGATAAGTTATAGTTTCGGTAAGAGCCTTGCCCACCCGCATTGTTCTACGTTAGGTTAGGTTACTGCTTCTCATGACCAAAAAGAGGCAAGTTATAGTTTCAGTAAGAGCCCTGCCCACCCGCGTTAGGCTACGTTATGTTAAATTACTGCTCCTCGTGACTACAAAGAGGCAAGTTATAGTTTCGGTAAGAGCCCTGCCCACCCGTGTTACGCTACTTTGGGTTAGGTTAATGCTCCTCATGATCACAAGGAGATAAGGTATAGTTTCGGTAAGAGCCCTGCTCACACGCGTTACGCTACGTTATGTTAGGTTACTGCTCCTCATGACCACAAATAGACAAGTTATAGTTTCGATAAGAGCCCAGCCCACCCGCGTTAGGCTACGTTATGTTAAATTTCTGCTCCTCATGACCAAAAAGAGGCAAGTTATAGTTTCGGTAAGAGCCCTGCCCACCCGCGTTAGGCTACGTTAGGGTTTGTTACTGCTCCTCATGACAACAAAGAGGCAAGTTATAGTTTCCGTATGAGTCTTGCCACCCGCGTTAGGCTACGTTAGGTTAGGTTACTGCTTCTCATGACCACAAAAAAGCAAATTATAGTTTCGGTAAGAGCCCTGCCCACACGCGTTAGGCTACGTTAGGTTAGGTTACTGCTCCTCATGAGCACAAAGTGGCAAGTTATAGTTTTGGTAAGAGCCTTGCCCACCCGCATTTTCCTACGTTAGTTTAGGTTTCTGCTCCTCATCACCAAAAAAGAGGCAAGTTATAGTTTCGGTAAGAGCTCTGCCCACCCGCATTAGGCTACGTTAGGTTATGTTACTGCTCCTCATAACAACAAAGAGGCAAGTTATAGTTACGCTAAGAGCCCTGCCCACCTGCATTAGTCTACGTTAGTTTAGGTTACTCTTCTTCATGACCACAAAGAGATAAGTTATACTTTCAGTAAGAGCACTGCCCACTCGCGTTAGGCTACTTTAGCTTAGGTTACTGCTCCTCATGACCACCAAGAGACAAGTTATAGTTTCGGTAAGTGCCCTGCCCACCCGCGTTAGGCTACGTTAAGTTAGGTTACTGCTCCTCATGACCACAAAGAGGCAAGTTATACTTTCAGTAAGAGCCCTGCCCACCCGCGTTAGGCTACGTTAGGTTAGGTTACTGCTCCTCATGACCACAAAGAGGCAAGTTATAGTTTCGGTAAGTGCCCTGCCCACCCGCGTTAGGCTACGTTAGGTTAGGTTACTGCTCCTCATGACCACAAAGAGGCAAGTTATAGTTACGCTAAGAGCCCTGCCCACCTGCATTAGTCTACGTTAGTTTAGGTTACTCTTCTTCATGACCACAAAGAGATAAGTTATACTTTCAGTAAGAGCACTGCCCACCCGCGTTAGGCTACGTTAGGTTAGGTTACTGCTCCTCATGACCACAAAGAGGCAAGTTATAGTTTCGGTAAGAGCCCTGCCCACCCGCAGTAGTTTACGTTAGGTTAGGTTATTGCTCCTCATGGCCACAAATATATTTCCAACCGCACGCAATATCTTGTCCATGTTACAAGGCTTACCTCACTCAATTTCCTATCTATCAGCTGTGCAAATAGAGTAGACTATAACAAACCCTCTCTGAAAGCATATATTTACAATTAACTACGCTTTTCTATTTCTAAGGAATTCGTATTATTCAAAGTTTATGTTTCTCACTCATATTAATGTTAATAGGCTAATATATTTATAAATATTTTCCGCTAACTATTTAGTATGGTAAAAGAATTCACCTATGATTTTACTGCTTGTAAATTGCAAATTTATATTTACTAATGCTTATTGTTTTGAAGCAGTTCATTCAGTTACATGCTGTCCAATGTAATTGTAATTATTTCTTTTTAAAATATTCACATTTTTTATAATTTGTATTGAACGTTTTCTTATTGCAATTATTTGTAGATATCTTGTTATTGTAACATTGAATAAGAGGCATTTGTTTACTTCTACTGTCTACGTCCGTTCATAAGTTCAAACACTCAATATTTACATTTCCTTATGAGAAACTCCTTTATGCTTTCTCTATATTTCTTGCTGATAGTATAACACACTTTGTTAGTGTATTTAAAGAGCCTTATTGTTATTGTAGATACAATTCAATTTTATAAAATGGCCAAATCACTAAGGGTAATCACTGCTAAAAAGGAAGCTCTATTTTCCCAGATCCAATCTATTTATGATCTCAAAAGATTTCTGATAAAGCGATCATGAAGGAATTAATAGCTCCCTCTGTCGCTAGCATTAAACAAGAATCTCAAGACTCATTGGACTTATTCAATGAACTCTCGTTGGAAATGATAACGATTTTATTCCCAATTTCTCAACTTCCGCTGTGGTTAATGATCTTGTTTCTCGCATAAATTACACTGTTGCTTTAGTAGAAGCGAAACTAGCTGCTAGGCAAAAAGCCGAAGCTAGCTCTTCACTCTCGTCGCAAATCCCACTGCGACTTCCAAAATTGGAACTCAAACATTTCACGGGTGATCTATTTGAATGGATTTCGTTCAAAAATCTCTTTTACTCTACCATACATAAAAATACATTATAAAGAGATATAATATATTTCACTAATTGGGCGAGTAAATGATCAGCACTTAGCTCCAAGCGAAGTAAAGTGAGTTTTTTTCAGTGGGGCTACCCGAGTCTTCGATAATAGCTGCCGAATTGCCACCAATTTGTCGCTAACTTGACATCTTAAGTAAATGACTCTCAGAAGCATCTGAGAAACCGTGTAACTCAATGTTAGGCGAGTGACTCAAGCGTAAAACCCGAAGAATTACAATATTTTTTAAACAATGAGTAGTCTTTGCAAATGTTTGGTACTGAGTTAGAAATTCAGGTGGTAGGGATTGGTCCCAGTCCAACCCTTTTGTCCAGAGGAGCTGCATAAAACATTTTGCCCACATGACAACAGGCGAAAGGAAACCACAAGGGTCATAAATTTGAGCGATAACGCTGAGCACTTGGCGTTTAGTTTTAGAGTTTCGAGGAAAATTCAAGTGGTAAGTAAAAGCATCCGAAGAGGATGACCAATGAAGTTCGAGAATATTATAATGAAGTTGTGCGGTATTCTGAAGAAACATGGGTGTCTATAGGTGTTCGTCTGGAAGATCCTGTAATAGTTGATAAGCGTTAGTAGTCCATTTCCGCAATTCGAAGTCACCTCGAAGTAAAAGAGAAATGAGCTGAGTTTTCAAATGAGAGGCCTCATCAATGGAATCATCACCCGCAATAATGTCGTCTACAAACGTTTGTGTGCGGAGTACTTCGGCAGCCTGAGGGAATGAAGCACCTTCATCGGAGGCGAGCTGATGAAGAGTTCTTATCGCCAGGTAAGGTGAACAACTAAGTCCATAGGTTACTGTGGTCAATTGATAAGTGGAAATAGGTTGATCGACATGGTCCCTCCATAGGATCAGCTGATAAGGTTGATCATCAGGGTGGACTTTGATCTGACGATACATCTGACGTATGTCGCAAGTAAAAACCACATTATGATAGCGAAACATTAGTAACAGATCACAAATGTTGGTCTGCATTTTCTGTCCTCTCCACAAGGTGTCGTTGAGACAGAAACCGTTGGATGTTTTTGCACCGGCATCAAAGACTGTACGAAGGCGAGTAGTGGTGCTGGATTCCTTTAGAACCCCATGATGAGGTAAAAAGTAGTGAGGTGAACTGAGCTGAGTGTTTTGGGCAAGTATGATGTGTCCAGAAGTCAAATAGTCAGACATGAATTCTGCATAAAGTTGCTTGAAGCGAGGCTTAGAGTTGAACTTTTGTTCGAGAGATTTTAATCGTACTTCCGCGTTCCCGCGAGAAGTTCCGAGAGGAGGTTTATCTTGTTTGAAAGGAAGTCGGACACTGTAACGACCTGAACTGTCCAATGTATGAGTAGCGACATAATGAGCTTCACATGCTTGATCATGTGGTGAGGGTTTTGAGGTGAAGGGCACTTCTTCATGTTGCCAGAATTTTTGCAGAAAATTGTGCAGTTCCAAGTCATTCACCGTGAGTAATGTGGTGGACATACTAGCACTACATTCCCTTTCACAGGTAGGTAGACATGGAACTTCTCCCATAACCATGAATCCAAAGTGAGTGCCTATCAGGCACGGCATATTAGAGCCGAGATAAAGCGTAGTTGGAGTCAATATTAAAGGAAAAAGAGCGCCGCCCAGAAGAATATCAATGTGACTTGGTAAATGAAGAGTAGGGAGCAAATGTATAAGATTGTACCTTATTTAGTACTTTAACGTCAATGTGAGTACGAGGTAAATCGACGCAAATTTTGTCGAGAATGAGAAAATTATGTTTGGCAGCTATTACTGTGCCATCGAGAGTGTGCACGCCTAAAGAGGTCATGCCCCTTGAGCGAGTAAGAGTTTGAGAAAGTCCAACAATGTTGTGATTACTTCTCGTTCGAGTTACACACATTAGTTGAGCTACTTGCTCTGAAATAAATGAGGATTGGCTTCCTAAGTCCACCAGAGCCCGAAAAACATAAGTCGTCCCGGTAGGGGAGGAGAGTTTTACTAAAAGTGTGCCCAGGAGCACAGTTGTACTTTGAGAGGCAGGATTAGTTGCCTGAGAAGTCATACTAATAGGTGACTGAGCAACTTTTGTTACACCTTGGTTCTTGGAAAGAGAGGACTTTAGTGGTGTATGCTGAGGCAGGTGATCATTGTCGAAATGGAGAAGAGTGTGATGTTTCCTTTTACATTGAAAACAAGTCGAATTGGATTTACGATACTTCACACTGTGAGCGCCCAAACATGAAATACATCTACTATACGACTTCGCGATCTTCAAACGCTCTGTTGGAGATTTGGCCTTAAACTTAAGGCATGAATAGATTTTATGGTCTGTTCCTTTACACAGAAAACATAAAGGATGCTTTGTCTCAGACGCTGTGTCATTGACAGAGTTACAAGTCACCAGCGAAGTCCCCTTTCGGTTAACCTGAGTCTTATACATTAACTGTTTTCCCTTTGATACTTGAGGTGAGTTTGAAGGTAATGAGTTAAGGTTGAGAGTTGAAGAGGAATGTAGTGTCGCGTGTTCAAGTTCACTACATTTTTGTGAGAGGAAGTTGATAATTTCCGCAGGTGTTGCCAGGGTCGACGTGTTATCCCGTGATTGTTCAAGCTTCTTCAGTATAGTAGAATCCAGCTTGCGTAAAATCATCGCTGACAATAAGGGATTGTTACTCGTGATATCAATTTGTACCCCCTTCAAGCTTGAGTGTTCTCTGTGTAACTTGTAACAAAGTTACGCATTTGGTTAGAAGTGTAATTGATATTTGGCAGGTCGAGAATTCTATTGAGATGAATTGACAATTATCGTCTTGGAGACTGGTATCTCTCCATAAGCAGGTCATACGCGATTTGATAATTAAATTCCGAAATAGGTAAAGAGTTAATTAACTTTAATGGTTCACCTGAGAGTACACTGAACAAATACTGTAGTTTGGTGACAGCATTGAGAGATGTATTTTTATGTATGGTAGAGTCAAAGAGATTTTTGAACGAAATCCATTCAAATTGATCACCCGTGAAATGTTTGAGTTCCAATTTTGGAAGTCGCAGTGGGGTTTGCGACGAGAGTGAAGAGCTAGCTTCGGTTTTTTGCCTAGCAGCTGGTTCCGCTTCTATTGAAGCAACAGTGTAATTTATGCGAGAAACAATATCATTAACCACAGCCGAAGTTGAGAAATTGGGAATAAAATCGTTATCTTTTTCCAACGAGAGTTCATTGAATAAGTCCAATGTGTCTTAAAATTCTTGTTTAATGCTAGCGACAGAGGGAGCTCGGATCATTAATTTCTTCATGATCGCTTTATCAGAAATCTTTTGAGATCATAAATAGATTGGATCTGGGAAAATAGAGCTTCCTTTTTAGCAGTGATTACCCTTAGTGACTTGGCCATTTTATAAAATTGAATTATATCTACAATAACAATAAGGCTCTTTAAATACACTAACAAAATGTGCTATACTAATAGCAAGAGCGATAGAGAAAGCATAAACGAGTTTCTCACAAGGAAATGTAAATATTGAATGTTTGAACTTATGAACGGACGTAAACAGTCGAAGTAAACAAATGTCTCTTATTCAATGTTACAATAACAAGATATCTACAAATAATTGCAATAAGAAAAACGTTCAATACAATTTATGAAAAATGTGAATATTTTAAAAAGAAATAATTATAATTACATTGGACAGCATGTAACTGAATGAACTGCTTCAAAACAATAAACATTAATAAATATAAATTTGCAATTTACAAGCAATAAAATCATAGGTGACTTCTTTTACCATACTAAATAGTTAGCAGAAAATATTTATAAGCCTATATTATTATATTTATTATATTTATATTAGCCTATTAACATTAGTATGAGTGAGAAACATAAACTTTGAATAATACGAATTCCTTAGAAATAGACAAGCGTAGTTAATTGTAAATATATGCTTTCAGAGAGGGTTTGTTATAGTCTATTCTATTTGCACAGCTGATAGATAAGAAATTGAGCGAGGTAAGTCTTGTAACAAGGACAAGATATTGCGTGCGGTTTACGTCACTCATGTGGACATGCTTTAACATAGGACTTTTTGAAAAAATCCGGCCCGGAGCACCAACAATGTTAAATATTTTGTCATGTAACGGCACCATTGATTTCCGGAGGACCTTAACTGAATAAATGAAAAAAGTTGACATTTGTGCACCTACCTCATTGGGTGAAGTACCACCACTTGTCGGACAGCTATCGGACGTTCCTCCGAGCTTAGCGAGTTGCCGGACTGGACGTGAGGTCGTGGGATGGACGTATAAACTCAGCGCCGTTGTGGGTGCTGTTAGCACCAGAACGTACAGACTTGCCGCATACATTAGTGTACATCTTACCACCAATCTGATCTGCTTTTGAACACGAGCTAGTGTGTCTGATGCAATCGTCCCCTTTGTAGGCAGTATTCCCGTCGAGCAGGCGCGCATTCCCATATGACGAAACCGGGAGGCTACTCCTTAATTCTTTCCATTTCAGTCTGTTTTTTTTGTTATTATTGCTCAGTAATTATAGTTATCAAGAATCTTTTCATTACTATATTATATAAATTATAATTAAACCCAATATTTAGTCAACAGTTATGGATGGAGCACGATTATCTATAATACGAATCTAATAAATGACTTACAAATCAACAATAATATAGCTATATAATTATGGTAATACAATATAATTAGCTGTTAATATTTATGGTTAACAATAAAAAGATGAACTTAAAGTTCAGCTTGAAACAAAGATTCATGTTCTTTTAACACTAATGTACGAGTACAAATTTACAAGTTTTCTTACAAAATTTAGACTAATACACCATTCATCTGGCCTATAAATTGAAAAATTCATGTAGTTCAAAAACCTACCCAAAATTTACTAAATGTGCAGTCTAGACCTAAAATATTATAAGTTATAATCTATTATGTATTTTATATTACTCACTATCGGATTCCTTAGTGCAATCGAAACATCGAATTTGTCGTTCACAATGCGGTTTACAAACAAATATTTTACAAGAAGCAGAACGAACTTTAGTTCTCTATTTTTGTGTTTTCTACAAGGTGAGCAAGGTCCAGTTATTGAATTATTTTGTTCCACCAATTCATTCCTCGGTCGGAATTTTTCAAGAAAAAGAACAATAACTTTTGAAAGAGGTCTGAGTTTTGCTCGTTCTCTCAAAATCATCTTCCATAAGCTGCCGGTTTAGGAAATATTCCCCTGTAAACTGGTCTACATGAGACCAAGATTTTACTGGATTAACGAAGGAGCATAATTCACTAGATTTGAAGTAAATGTGAACATAAGTAGCATTTATGAAGAAATAATAACTGTATAACACAGGCGTGCAGCACAATGTAGGTCATCTTCACTGCTCAATAGCCAACGAACTACTGAAGGAAAATAGAACAAACCTAGGATCAAATAAATAAAATAAGGATCAGAGAATACTCATTCATAAAGTCCTTTGTGAGCAGTTTGTGAATTACTCGAAGTTACACGGAGTACCGCGCCGCACCTTCCGAGTACCCCGCTCGACGGTAACCTTCAAAGTGACAATCTGGAGTCTACAGACTAGAGAACTAAGATTTAAATGAACGGAGGTAGCTACATCATTTGTCCTGCAAAAGGAACGACCTTGTGTTTTAGTTGCATCCGGGTCAGTCCAGATAGATAGGAACCTTATCGTACGTAGTCCCGAAGGCTTTCAAGTTCATCTAGTTCACCTGGTGACAAAGTGGATCCAAGTTCATAACGTTTCCAATCAAGTCAGGGATTTAACGACGTACTTAAAAGTCAATTTTTTATTGCATACTCCATAGAAATATAGTTTTTTTTTAAAATCTTAAATAAATAAAACCTCTTAAACCCCAAAACCTTGTTATTCAATAGGACGATGTGTATTTATTAAATGAAACTTACATGAAATGTAGTTATTCTTGTAATAATGTCCTCTGATAATGATTGCTTGGCTTGTAAAATCGAAATGTACATAAGTATTTGAATAAAAGGTTTGTAGGGATACAGGTTTCATCTATTTAAAATTTGTAAAAAACATAATAGAAGTTGCTATAAGCTGTTACGAGAAAGGGGTCGAAAAATATTTGATATTTTCGAAAGGTTTCTGGCTTACTAAAATAAAAAATTCATTGATAAAAATGAATGCCTCATTTTCCTCTATCCCCCCCTCTCTCTCTCTCTCTCTCTCTCTCTCTCTCTCTTTCTATCTATCTATCTATCTATCTATATATATATATATATATATATATATATATATATATATATATATATATATATATATATATATATACCACAGTTACTCCAAGTGTATTTCTTTTAAAGATTTATGTCAATGTTGGCGTATGTGTGTGTGTTTGTCTGTCAACAATTAGAACATTGACCGAAATTTAAATCTCTAAATTTCATTGCAAAAACAATAATCTAAACACAACAGAAAACTTCGAAGTATTCAAACACCATAAAAACCGACCACAACACATTCTAAACAAAAAAACACGCTCTCAATAAAGTACTATTCGAATACATAACTAACCCCTACTATCCCAGATATCTTGCCTTAGCAACTGGGCGGGTCCACGGGTGGCGGATAGTGGAACGGCCTACAGATATATAGGTTACTTGTGAATAAGGATTCCGGAAGGTTTCTGAAGAAGCAGGCCCGGACCAAGGCAATTGTTCAAAGGTGAGGAATTATCCCTCCTCGTCAGTCAACCGGTTGGGTGAGGTAGAAATAACTTCTCTGACTGGGGACTGGGGTAGTTGGGAATTAAGTCCTCACAATGCTACTCTCACCTCCCAGGTGAACCAAGAGCAATGCGGCTGTGAAGTATGGGTGGGAAAATACCCTAACGACACAGTTGTAACAAAAGAGAGTAAAGCAGGCTGTTCGCTCCATGAGCAACAGTTAATAATGTCCTGAACTTGGGGTGTGCTTCAAGGTCAGTGACTGAATACCCAATCCAAGGTGGAAGGCATCGTGCCGATTGATGAATGGCTGCAGGGTATAAAATGCAGTGCCACACGATCCTCTTGAGGAACCAGACAAAACCTCATTGTATGTTGTCTTGCCAGGACAGTGGGGGTTCTGCTCTGGTTGACCGTTTTCCCCCCATACTTGGGAAGCTAAAGGACCAAGTAAATACACAAATTGATGTTGAGTCTGCACAGACAGCGGGAGCCAATGAGACGGCAAACAGTGAGTCTGTAGCAGATGTGTCAACGGCAACCACCACTGGGGGTGCGGGTGCGGCTACCAAGCTGCTGACTGCAGAAACCAGTGAAATGGTTGTAGAGTTGAGCACGCTTTCTCTACGGAGAAAGCGTATGAGTGGAGCGGCCAGAAGGCGGATCCGAAGAGATCAGGCGATAGCAGCGGGAGGGCCAATAATCCTGAGCACACAACGCAGGGAAGGCCAAAACCGAGCCGAGCATGTTAACGTCCAGGGTTTGGATGTTGTGAGGGGTGAGGTGCAACAGGTGGGAAGCAATCAACCACGAGCACCAAACCCCAGCAAAATCACAGACTCACAATATCATAACACATCTGAGGAACAGTCTTGTCCGTGACTAACAGCATTAAAAAATGCACTGATCTAGAGCGAAACGCGTCTGCTGAAAAATATAAGTAAGTAATGATTTGTTGCCCACTGATGTCACTAGGTACATGTTCAATTTATTTCTCAAAAACATCAACATTTCAAATATTTGATGAAAAATACTGCGTACAGGCTTCAATATAAGACCAATTTATTTATTTTGCAATCAGAAACTTCGGGTATAAAATAACGCCATATAGTTAAAGTGGAGTTAGTTTGCTGTGAAAGGATGCTGTAAAGTGTAATATAGGTTCATAAACGTTGTTCACTCTTCGACTTTAGGAACCGTTCTCGTGTTGGTCATCAGAAATACGTCTAACATACAGTAGAACCTCGATAATTCGAACTAACTGGGACCGGGGCTAATCCGGATTAACCAGAGAATGCCTAAAAAACAGAGAAATAAAACATATACCCTCAGAAAATCACATTTTTATAGTATAAATGATCATAGGCGTGTATATATATATATATATATATATATATAAACTGAGGTTTTTGAAACACAAACATTATTTAATAATTTTTAATAATTAATAAATAATTCTTGTATTTGAATAGCCTCAGTTGTTTTTGTTATTATACAAGGAAACATTTATATATACATATATATCATGATATTTCACGTTGTGTATTATTTTTCCGTTACACTGACTATATGAAGTTTTTATAATTACTTGTAAATAATTGTTTCCACCACGAAGTGCAATAATTGTACCTTATGTGATGAGGCATCTTTTGGTCACTTGACCATTGTCGAATCACTGAATTAATTTTCTCTATTTTTAAGGTATGGATGTTCGGTTCGTGATGTTGGTATTTGTTGACGTCATACATGTTTCTTCTTGAGCCGCGTGTATAATGTTTTTGAATTGTATGTCGTCTGCGTATGTTGTCTGTAGGTTCATTAAATTGTTGTTTATGTTTTTATAAATAAGGTATTTTTCTAGTGAGTTTAGTTCTTTTGGGTTATTATTTATTTCAAGTATGGTTAGGTTATTTTCGTAATTTGTTATTGCATGTTTACGTGATATTAGGTGTGCTGCAACATTTGATGCATTCGTATTTTTATAAGAGCGTTCATAATTAAAAGGCAACATAGGTTTTTAGGCAGTTTATTTGTCTGAATCTAAGACTGAACTTCTTCAAGTTTTTACATATTTATTTAAATCATCTTTAATTGAAAATTCTAACACACACTTCTTCACTTCTGTTACGAATATTAGTATACGTTTCAGTACATTTCCATTCCTTCCTTGAAATAAGGATATTTTGTTTCTTGACGCATTTCGGAATAATTATATACTCAAAACTTTATTAGTACTCTTAAAGTACATTTTTAATTTATAGAATAAAGTTATTCTGAATACGTGAACAGAGAAAAATATTTTAATTTTAGGAAAAGCAGAAAAATCTATCCAAATATATATCATGTATAGTTATAATAAATATGTACTGTTTTATGGATATTTGTATAGTCATCAACTGGGTGTTATTGAAAAATATTATTACACAAATCCCCCGTGGCTGTGTCTACAAGACTAAACTTTTTGATTTTATGTCAAATGAAGACACACAGGGAAAAAGTTGAGAAAAGACCAGCGGAATCGCCTCACAATAAACTCGGTTTGCAATGGTTATCAATGTATAAAGTTTTCGCTGATTTCGATGGATCGGGCGCTCGTATTTCAAAGTATAGTACTACGTTTGGTGTTTATGTTAAAGTTCTACTGTCAAATAGTCAAATACCAATTCTGTACTTCTTCACAATCAGTACGACAGGGCTGACATTTATAGAGGTTTCAATAGCATCAACCATATAATAAGAGATTTTATTACAATATATTTGATGTGATTAATAATAAAAGAATTTACTTACAAGAAGCTTTTTACAATATATTAAATGCATTTATTATTAAAAGGATGTAGTTAGTGGAGGTTTGAATAAAATATCTAAAGTAGTGGATGATAAAAGAATGTAAGCAATACCTTCATGGATTTTCAAAAATTACCTGAATATAAATTATTTAACATCTTTAATTACAATCGCTTCCTAAAATCTGTTGCACGAGCCCAGATTTTAAAAGTTAAAATAAAAATATAGCTATTATTTAATTAATTTAGTTATTGTAGTTTTTATTAAAATTTATATTAAAAAATAAATTATTTAAAAAATTTAAAAAATTAAAATAACTGATAAAAATAACTAATAATTAATTTTTCCTTTTTTCATTCAATGCCAAATCTTGGCATTTCTGCTATTCTCCACCTAGCATCTAGGTAACACACATTCCTGGCTTCGTTCTTCCATATCTTGCAATGTATTCTTTTTTCATCCAATGCCTCATCTTGGCATTTTTGCCATTCTCCACCTAGCCTTTAAGTAACAGACATTCCTGGCTTCGTTCTTCCACATCTTGCAATGTATTCCTTTTTCATCCAATGCCACATCTTGGCCTTTTTGCCATTCTCCACCTAGCCTCTAGGTAACAGACATTCCAGGCCTCGTTCTTCCACATCTTGCAATGTATTCTTTTTTAATCCAATGCCACCTCTTGGCATTTTTTCCATTCTCCACCTAGCCTCTAGGTAACAGAAATTCCTGGCTTCGTTCTTCCACATCTTACAATGTATTCGTTTTTAATAAAAATGCCACATTTTGGCATTTTTGCCATTCTCCACCTGGCCTCTAGGTAACAGACATTCCTGGCCTCGTTCTTCCACATCTTCCAATGTATTCTTTTTTAATCCAATGCCACATTTTGACATTTTTTCCATTCTCCCTCTAGCCTCTAGGTAACAGACATTCCTGGCCTCGTTCTTCCACATCTTGCAATGTATTATTTTTTCATCCAATGCCACATCTTGGCATTTTTTCCATTCTCCACCTACCCTCTAGGTAACAGACACTCCTGGCTTCTTCCACATCTTGCAATGTATTCTTTTTTTCATCCAATGCCACATCTTAGCATTTTTGCCATTCTCCACCTAGCCTCTAGGTAACAGACATTCCTGGCTTCGTTCTTCCACATCTTGCAATGTATTCTTTTTTAATCCAATGCCACATTTTGGCATTTTTTCCATTCTCCACCTACCCTCTAGGTAATAGACGTTCCTGGCTTCGTTCTTCAACATCTTGCAATGTATTCTTTTTTCATCCAATGCCACATCTTGGCCTTTTTGCCATTCTCCACCTAGCCTCTATGTAACAGACATTCCAGGCCTCGTTCTTCCACATCTTGCAATGTATTCTTTTTTAATCCAATGCCACATTTTGGCATTTTTGCCATTCTCCACCTAGCCTCTAGGTAACAGACATTCCTGGCCTCGTTCTTCCACATCTTGCAATGAATTCTTTTTTAATCCAATGCCACATTTTGGCATTTTTTCCATTCTCCACCTAGCCTCTAGGTAACAGACATTCCTGGCCTCGTTCTTCCACATCTTGCAATGTATTCTATTTTAATCCAATGCCACATTTTGGCATTTTTTCCATTCTCCACCTACCCTCTAGGTAACAGACAATCCTGGCTTCGTTCTTCCACATCTTGCAATGTATTCTTTTTTCATCAAATGCCACCTCTTGGCATTTTTTCCATTCTCCACCTAGCCTCTAGGTAACAGACATTCCTGGCTTCGTTCTTCCACATCTTACAATGTATTCGTTTTTAATAAAAATGCCACATTTTGGCATTTTTGCCATTCTCCACCTAGCCTCTAGGTAACAGACATTCCTGGCCTCGTTCTTCCACATCTTGCAATGTATTCTTTTTTAATCCAATGCCACATTTTGGCATTTTTTCCATTCTCCCTCTAGCCTCTAGGTAACAGACATTCCTGGCCTCGTTCTTCCACATCTTGCAATGTATTCTTTTTTCATCCAATGCCACATCTTGGCATTTTTTCCATTCTCCACCTAGCCTCTAGGTAACAGACATTCCTGGCCTCGTTCTTCCACATCTTGCAATGTATTCTTTTTTAATCCAATGCCACATTTTGGCATTTTTTCCATTCTCCACCTACCCTCTAGGTAACAGTCATTCCTGGCTTCTTCCACATCTTGCAATGTATTCTTTTTTTCATCCAATGCCACATCTTAGCATTTTTGCCATTCTCCACCTAGCCTCTAGGTAACAGACATTCCTGGCTTCGTTCTTCTACATCTTGCAATGTATTCTTTTTTAATCCAATGCCACATTTTGGCATTTTTTCCATTCTCCACCTACCCTCTAGGTAACAGACGTTCCTGGCTTCGTTCTTCAACATCTTGCAATGTATTCTTTTTTCATCCAACGCCACATCTTGGCCTTTTTGCCATTCTCCACCTAGCCTCTAGGTAACAGATATTCCAGGCCTCGTTCTTCCACATCTTGCAATGTATTCTTTTTTAATCCAATGCCACATTTTGGCATTTTTGCCATTCTCCACCTAGCCTCTAGGTAACAGACATTCCCGGCCTCGTTCTTCCACATCTTGCAATGTATTCTTTTTTAATCCAATGCCACATTTTGGCATTTTTTCCATTCTCCACCTAGCCTCTAGGTAACAGACATTCCCGGCCTCGTTCTTCCACATCTTGCAATGTATTCTTTTTTAATCCAATGCCAAATTTTGGCATTTTTTCCATTCTCCACCTACCCTCTAGGTAACAGACAATCCTGGCTTCGTTCTTCCACATCTTGCAATGTATTCTTTTTTCATCAAATGCCACCTCTTGGCATTTTTTCCATTCTCCACCTAGCCTCTAGGTAACAGACATTCCCGGCCTCGTTCTTCCACATCTTGCAATGTATTCTTTTTTAATCCAATGCCACATTTTGGCATTTTTTCCATTCTCCACCTAGCCTTTAAGTAACAGACATTCCTGGCCTCGTTCTTCCACATCTTGCAATGTATTCTTTTTTCATCCAATGAAACATCTTGGCATTTTTGCCATTCTCCACCTAGCCTCTAGGTAACAGACATTCCTGGCCTCGTTCTTCCACATCTTGCAATGTATCCTATTTTAATCCAATGCCACATTTTGGCATTTTTTCCATTCTCCACCTAGCCTCTAGGTAACAGACATTCCTGGCTTCTTCCACATCTTGCAATGAATCCTTTTTTCATCCAATGCCACCTCTTGGGATTTTTGCCATTCTCCACCTAGCCTATAGGTAACAGACATTCCTAGCCTCGTTCTTCCACATCTTGCAATGTATTAGTTTTTCATTCAATGCCACATCTTGGCATTTTTGCCATTCTCCACCTAGCCTCTAGGTAACAGACATTCCTGGCCTCGTTCTTCCACATCTTGCAATGTATTCTTTTTTAAACCAATGCCACATTTTGGCATTTTTTCCATTCTCCACCTACCCTCTAGGTAACAGACATTCCTGGCTTCGTTCTTCCACATCTTGCAATGTATTCTTTTTTCATCCAATGCCTCATCTTAGCATTTTTGCCATTCTCCACCTAGCCTCTAGGTAATAGACATTCCTGGCTTCGTTCTTCCACATCTTGCAATGTATTCTTTTTTAATCCAATGCCACATTTTGGCATTTTTGCCATTCTCCACCTAGCCTCTAGGTAACGGACATTCCTGGCTTCGTTCTTCCATATCTTGCAATGTATTCTTTTTTCATCCAATGCCACATCTTTGCATTTTTGCCATTCTCCACCTAGCCTATAGGTAACAGACATTCCTGGCTTCGTTCTTCCACATCTTGCAATGAATCCTTTGTTCATCCAATGCCACCTCTTGGCATTTTTGTCATTCTCGACCTAGCATCTAGGTAACAGACATTCCTAGCTTTGTTCTTCCACATCTTGCAATGTATTATTTTTTCATTCAATGCCATATCTTGGCATTTTTTCCATTCTCCACCTAGCCTCTAGGTAACAGACATTCCTGGCTTCGTTCTTCCACATCTTGCAATGTATTCTTTTTTCATTCAATGCCACATCTTGGCATTTTTGCCATTCTCCACCTAGCCTCTAGGTAACACAAATTCCTGGCTTGGTTCTTCCATATCTTGCAATATATTTAATAATTAAAAATTATGTATGATATGAAACCTATAGTGAATCAAAATTTAACTTTGCTGAGGGTAAACGACATTGTTTTGGTGTGTCACACGGGCCCATCAGATTTTCTTTTCAATTTTAAACGTTCAAAAACGTTTACCCAATATAATTTTATTTAAAATATATAAAGTAAATTTTATCGAAACATAAATAAACGTATTAAATATTATACAAAATTCTTAATAATATTTAAACATTTTAATGTACAATAAATTACGTGACAAAGCAGCTGCTCGACAAAATAGCCTTTCACGTCATATCTACTGTTGCATGAAATTATAAGTCGTCTCGTGATGAACTAACCGTGTTGATTATGGAGTTATAAACATCTATTAGAACGATTTACTTTAAGACATGTCTTGAGTTGTATTTGCACTCGAAAGAGACACGTTAAACAAGCGTGTACAATAGACAAGTTTAAGAATACATTTTATAATAAAATATTATTG